>JABLUY010000107.1:0-118082 GCA_013306675.1 Thraustochytrium sp. TN22 | reverse complement strand
TCTCGTCTCGTCTCGACAAGATGACGTCATCGAGCCTGATGAAGGACGTGGCGTGCTAGCTACAGTATCGGCGAAGTCGTGACCCTAGAGCCCCAACCCCCCCCCCCCCCAAAGTCCGTCGCCGACTGCGCGTACGCATCGCCGACCAGCTCTCTCGTTGCCTTGCTCTGAAGCCATGACGGGAGGTTCGCAGTCAGCCGGCACAAGCCTCGTGTCCACGAAATCCAGCACATCGCGCACCTCCACGTCAAGAGCTTTGTTGCCCAGAGTGGTTTTTGCCGCTCCAGCATTGAAACCAGAGGAGGTCTTGCCCCTGTCTTTTGTTGTCAGAGTACGAGACTTCAAGTCATAAAGGGGGGCTCACGATGAGGCGCATGCAGGCGCCCACCACGTCGTGTAGACTAGGTGCCCTCCTCCGAAACAAGTACAGTTCGCAAAGCAAATCGAAAGCGAGGTCGTCGATGAACGTCTCTTCCTTGGTGGGGATTGCAAGCTCGAACCGGGCGCGGTTGAGCCTGGCACGACGCTTTCGCTGCCGACGCCAGACGAGCGCGCTGGTGGCGCCGGCAGCGCCGGCGGTGAGGATGATGGCGAGGACCGACAATTCCGTGCCAACTCCGGAGGAGCTGTTGATGTCCGCGCTCTAGCTAGCTAGCTAGCTAGCTAGCTAGAGCGCTGGCGCTGGCGCTGGCCTCGGCGCTGGCATCGACACTAGCCTCACCACTAACCTTGCAGCTGGCCTCAGTGATCATGGTCGGCGGATCGTATGGTGTGATGAGAATGTAAAGGCGACGACGACAACACCCAGGAGGACGCGCAGGCGGACCGAGACGTGGTGATGTCGGTGCAGGAGCGAGTACATCGTCTCGCTCGCTGTCAGATGGAGAAACAAAAGAAAACGCAGGCGGACCGAGACGTGGTGATGTCGGTCTAGGGGCGAGTTCATCGTCTCGCTCGCTGTCAGATGGAGAAACAAGAGAAAACTTGAAATGATACGACCGACAGCAGTCAACGGTGGACAGGCAACATCGCGGCGACAACATGGTGTCGGCGGCGGCAGCAGCCTCACCGCGCTTGTTGGGTCCAGCTGAGCGAGCCTACATCCCGGGAGGCGCCTACTAGTAGCTAGGCCTACCCGGGTATTTTCACGGGCCGCCGCAGCTTCGATAACTAACAGTAAGGCTAACTCGCTGCGCGTACCCCCCTCAAGGCGCCGTCTCCGATTCACACTACGCATGTCGTCACCTTCTGGCCAGCCCGCAGATCATTGAAGGTAATCGTTAGCCTGCGCTCGCCTGCACGCCAGGCCGCGTAGCGTCGCCTCAACTCGGACGCTCGCTCAGGCTCGGCACGCCGCCGGCGCTGCGCAGCCACTGGCAGGCTGGCTACGAGGGAATGCCTCGCGTCGCAAGATCGCCTGAATCATCGGTGCTCACTGCAGCATGTGCAGTGCACTGACAGTGAGTGCAGTGCACTGGGCCTGCACCTGGCACGTGGCGCGATCGTTCCAAGCGCAGTCTGACCACGTGGCCGCGACAACCGGGCCGGCCTGAGCTGGTGGCCGCTCCGAGTCAGCTGGCTGCCAGCACCGCGCCGCTGCGCCTGCGCTGCAGCCAGTGCGAGCTGGTGGACCGCGAGCGCAACCCCGGCGCGGCCAGCGCAGTCCGCCAGCCCGTCAGATCAGCGGCGGCTGGCCGGTTGCGGTGGTTGCCGCCGCCGGCTCGCCGGCGTTCGAGCCTCGTCGTCCGGCGCCACCGCTGCGCCCGTGCTCGTCGCCAGCCATCACTCGCACGCGCAGCGCGGCGCCTCGACGTGTGTCTGCGCTGCCGCCGCTCAGCCGCTGCCAATGCCGCCCGGTAGGAACTCGTCGAAATCGCGCCTGGCCGGCGAATGCCAAATCTTGCGCAGCCGCGGCGCCGCGGCGCGCAAGCCTTGCAAGCAATGCATTGAAATTGATTGAATGCAAGCCTTGCACGGAGCGGAGGGCGGCACGCGCCGCTCAGCCGCCCGCCATCATGACCACTGCCCGCCTGCGCGCGGCGAGGCAAGGCAAGGCAAGGCAAGGCAAAGCCGCGACGCGCAGCGCGGCAGCGATGGTTCCAGGCGCAGCGGCAGGCGGCAGAGGCGGCAGAGGCGGCGGAGGCGGCGGCAGCAGGCCCCGTTCTCCAAGCGAGCTGGCCCGGCCGGCGAGCTGGCCGGCCCCGAGTGGAGCGGAAGCGGACTTGCCAAGGAGGCGCGGCGCGTGGTTGCGGCGGCGTCGTGGCGAGGGCCCGCGATCGACGCCGCGCGGTGACGGCTGCGTGCCTGGCAGCTAGCTGTCGGGCGCGCGCGAGGCGCACACGGCGCGGCCTTGGCCGTGGCTGGCTGGCGCGGGCGGGCCGCCGGCCCTGGCAGGGCAGCCAGGCTCGTGGCGGCTGGCCGCTCGCCCAGACTACGCAGGCTCGAGGCTCGCTCCGAGTCGGGCTCTCCTCTCCTCGGCCTCGCTCGGGATGTCGCCACGCGCGCTTCTCTTGCCTTGCCCGGCCTCGTCTTGTCGTGCAGAGGTCGCCGCGCTCAAGATCGAGATCGAGTTGGACTGAGATGATCGATTGTCAAGTTCTTCACTGCCAGGCGGCGGCGAGGGACCCTAAGCTGGATGGGCCCGACGAGGGCGCATGCTGGCTGGACTCGGCGCCGCGAGGGCGCCGAGGAGGTCCGGCCTCGCTCGCCAGCGCAGCGGCGCTCTTGCTCGCTCGCTCCGAGTCGCGCGCTCAGCTCCCTCGCGCGCGCGCTCGTCTCGGGCCAGTCGTGGCCAGGGCGGCCAGGACGGCCACGGCACGTGCGCGCACACCCCTGCTTCCTTTCCGGGCCGTAGAAAGTTACCTGTCTGTAAGTTGGCCGCCAAAGGCAGCAATGCACTGGCAGCAGCGAAAGGTAGCTAGTCCAGCTTGAAGACAGCCTGAGGCAACGTGGGGCCGAGAGGGCGGAGGTGCACCTGCTCCCTGGCTGGCGCGCGCTCGTGCAAAACCGCAACGCCACCGGAGTCTCTCGCCTGCAGTGCAGCTCTCGCCTGTCCAGCCTGCAGTGCCAGCCGCAGCCAGCCTCGTCACTGCTGATTCTTGACCGCGACGGCAGTGAGCAACAAGGATGGCGGAGGTGATGAGCAAGCCGCCGCTGATGCGGCAGATGTCGGAGGCCTTCGTCGAGGTCGGCGTGGCGTGCGAGCTGCGTCTCATCAGCGTCGATGACGTAGTACGTGGAACTTGGAGAGGAAGAAAGAGGTCGCGCGCGAGCGGGACGAAGGCGAGGCGAGTACTGACCGCGAGCGCGCGACGCACACGCTACTACGCAGAATGAAATTTTCAAGGTGGGTGTGCTCGTGCATTGCCACTTCGAGAGCCCCGAGTACGTGCGGCCGGACCCGCGCGCACCGGATGAGTTTGTCCGCGATCGCTCGTACAACATGGAGGACGCCTTCGTGCCGGAGATCGCGCTCGTGAACGTGATCGACTCGCAGTGGGAGCAGCAAGAGGTGGTGGTGCGCATCAACAAGCACACTGGCATGGTGTGGACCTCGCACAAAAACACCTACGATATCAACGAGAGCCTGGAGCTGGACGCCTTCCCGTTCGATCGTCAGCTCTTTCGCGTCGGTTTCAAGTCGCCCAACGCCGCGCTGACCGAATGGAGCATCCCGGTCGACTGCCTGGACCTGCCGCCCGAGATGCACAACGGCCGCGTCGTGCGCGACAACGAGGCGCGATACTTTGTCAGCTGCGAGCTCAACGAGTGGCACATGGTCGGCCTGCGCGTCAGCCTTGACACGAGCGACCCTGATCCGGTCTCGCTCACTGCCACCGAGTTCGAGCTCACCATCATGGCCGAGCGCACGCCCCTGTACTACTTCAACAACTACGTCGTGGTCGCATACTTTATCGTGCTGCTCAACATGGCCAACATGGCCATGGACGTCTTTGACGCCGTCGGCGACCGCCTCGCCGCCTCTCTCACGCTGCTGCTCGCGCTCGTCGCCTTCAACTTCGTGCTCACCTCCAGCCTGCCCAAGGTCGCCTACAGCACCTGGGCAGACGTGTATATGCGCATCGCCTTCGTCACGCTCTTCCTCGGCTGCATCGAGAACTTCTTCGTCGCGCCGCAGATCTGGTGTGCCACCGAGAACTTTGGGGACGGCGACGTCGACACGATCGCCACCAACGTCGAGAACTGCATCCACGACAACAAGATCGCCGCGGTCAAGTTTGACTTTGTCTTTCAGGCGCTCTACGCCATCTTCTGGACCTTTGTCAACCTCATCGCTGCCGTTGTCTGCCTCTTCCCGCGCCTGGTGCAGCCCTCGTGGGACTTTGTTATCGACAACCAGATCGGCGATACCGAGGCCACCACGCGTCGCACCAACGAGGTGACCATCATCGAGGAGTGAGTGAATGAGGGAGGGAGGGAGGGAGGGAGGGAGGGAGTGAATCAAGGCATGACCATCAGCAACAGTAGCACCAGAAGAAGAAGAAGCATGTGTATCTCTCTGTCTTTTTCATGTTTCCGTTTTTTTCCCGCATTCTTTCCCGCATTCTTTCAGAATCATCATCATCAGCAGCAGCATCGTCTTCTTCTTCTTCTTCTTCTTCTTCTTCTTCTTCATTATCGTATCGTTGTTGTCGTCCATGTGTATACACTGTTTGCACGTGAAAAAAATGAGGGACAGGGCGCTCACACAAAGTACAGAGACGCACTCTGGCTCAAAGCTAGGCCGCCTCGTCTTGCAGGAGTAAGGATACCATCGTGCGCAGGCTGTCAAGGTCGTCGAAGTGGTCATGCACAATGCCCAGATCGTCCAAGGTGCGCCGCAACGTGTTCTCGTCCACAGCATCGATGGACTGGCCCGACGGCAGCACCGGGGCAGCCGCCACGTCGCGCTGTAGACGCTGGCGCTGGCGCGCCTCCAAGTGCGCGCGCGCCTCCGAAACAGCTAGCTGCTGCAGGAGCTGCTCCAAGAGTGCCTCGTCCGCTGACGCGCCCTCATCCGCCTCAAAGCTGTCCTCCTCGAGGTTGAGCGCGCCCCAACCGCCGCCGCCGCGGTGGCGTTGGCGGTGGCGACGGTGCGCAGCGCCCAGAGCCGCCTCCTGGGCGAGGTCGGCCGCCGCCAGGTAGGTGGACATCATGCTGAAAATGGCCGTAGGCTCGCCAGGCGTGCAGGCGGCCACGGCCGCACCGCCGTCGGCAAGCGCCGCGAGCAGCGCCTCCTCGTTCGCCTCGCGCGCCAGCTCGCGCTCCTCCTCGGCCGTCTGGCGCGGCAGCGCCGCGCGGCACGTTGGGCAGGTGTGCTGCGTCTGAAACCAACGCTCCACGCAGCCCGCGTGGAAGCTGTGCTCGCACGGCAGCACCAAGCACACGTGGTGCTTCTCGTACGCCTCCAGGCAGATGGAACAGGCTGTATCGCCCTGCCGCGAGCTGGCCGTGCCGCTCACGCGCTCCAGCGCGCGCAGCGCGCGCGTGGACACGGGCTGCGGATCTTCATCCTCCGCCATGTACGTGTCATGCAGCCGGTTCACAAAGAGGTCCGAGACATCCTCCAGCTCGTACTCGGCCGCCAGCAGCAGGCGCAGCGCCTCTGGTCCGAGGCCGCCGCGCCGCGCGCGTCGCCCCGACGCCGGTGTTGCACGTTGAAACACGGCGCCGAAGGGCGACCTGCTGCGGATCACCTGGTCGTGCCCGTACATGCCCGGCACGCGGCCCGTAAAGAGGAAGGACATGGCCGGCATGATGCTGGCGGCGCTATTGTCGACGAGCGTGAGGACGCGCCCGACCTAGGGTTCGTCGCCTCGCCTCGCCTCGTCCTGCTGCCGTCGCGTCGCGTCTCGTCGCGTTGCGTCGCGTCGCGTCGCGTCGCGTCGCTCGCGCTCGGGTGGCTCGCGCCGGACGACGGGCGCGGCGCGGCGCGGCGCGGCACAGCGCGGCGCGGCACAGCGTGGCGCGCAGCCCGGGCGGGACGAAGAAAAAGGTGATGACGATGGATCAATGGATGAGAAGACTTGAGGCAAAGTGGCTTTGCTTTCCGGGTCGAGCCCTCCGCCGCGCGCCCTCGCCGCCGCCCTTGCCCGCCTCCCGGGGCGCGGGGCGGCTCGGAGCCTGCGCTCGCCATGGCGGAGACGGTCTCCGGCGCAGGGTGGCCGCAGGGCCAGGACGCGGCCGCAGCGGCGCGGCGCTCCCGCGCGCTGTCCGCGGCGCTGGCCTTCGGGCGCGTCGCGGCGGCCGCGGCGCCGCCCCACTCCAAGGGCGACGACACGGAGGATGATAAGAACTGCGAGAGCAGGAGTGGTACGGGAACCAAGACGAAGCAGCTGATGCAGGAGGAGGAGACCAACTTGAAGGTCGTAAAGGTCCACGTGGTGGGCGCCGACAGCGTAGAGGCGCATGCACGCGCCCCAGACGTATTCGCGGAGTTCGTCGCGTGGCTGCAGCGCGAGCGCGGCGTGCAGAGCGTGGACGTGCTCTTGGTGGGACCTAACGTGCCGAGAGAGCTGGATGGGACCCAGCTTCAGGGCGACGGCATCCAGGTCCGCATGCGGTGCTGCATGTATGAGGAGCTCGAGGAGGCAGAGCGGGCGCAGGTGCACCTCGCGCTGCTCTTCAACGCCGGCATCTGGGGCTATGACTCCTGGGCGCCCTCCCTACGCGCCCTCTGCGCCGCGCGCGTGCCCACCGTCGTCACCTCCTACAACCAGTGGGAGGCCGACGACGACAACGACAGCATCCTCGAGGCGCTGGACGGCAAGCCGGTGCGCTGGCTTTGGCAGCCAGAGGCCAATCCGTACGGCTCGCTCCTGCACCGGCCTTCCGGCGTCGAGGGCCGCACCTGCGCCGACAACGCGTACTGGCAATGCTTTCAAGGCGAAGAGCAAGACTAGACTAGACAAGTCACGTACACCACTGAAAGGACATGACGGTGGCTTGTGTGGTACTCTCTGATTTAGAACAAACAAGCAAGCCCGAAGTGGCTCACACGCGCGGTGCCTCGATAATGGGCTTCTCCAGCTCAGCCTTGGTGAGCTCGTCAGCCTCGGCGACGAGCTCCGGCTTGGGCGCGGTCTTGCCGGCCTTGCGCTTGTCCATCTCGGTGTCGCCGATGATGACGGTCGACATTGTGCCAAAGAGGTAGTCCCAGATCCAGAACTGCTCGCCGAAGTTCTTGGCCGTCGGGCCGCCGTGGTTTGAGAACCGATGGTGCGAGTCGTGGAAGGAAGGGTCCGCGCCGAACGGGAGGTAGTTCTTGAGCGTCAGCCAGCGAATCCACGGCGCGTTGATGCCGGCATGGTTCACGATGGACTCGAACGAGCGCATGCACGCATGCGCCGTGTACGTGATGGGGTGCGCACCAACCACCGCTCCAGCCACGAGGATGGGCAGGCTGCCCTGCACCGTCACGTCCGTCTCGCTGATCACCAAGGTGCTGACCGCAGACGGCGTGGTGAAGCTGTGATGGTATTGGTGCCACTTCCACATGTAGCGGTGCTCGTAGAAGTGGAAGGCGTAGAGGGTCAAATCGTTGATGTACTCCATGAGCACCATGTGCTTGACGAACTCGACAAGCGTGGGCAGCGTCGTCTTGGGCATGCCGAGAACACGCGGCAACAGAAAGCGGCCCATGACCGTGCCCATGATGTTGGGCGGGCCGAGCGTCAGGTAGAGCATCTCGCGCAGCTGGCGGTTGTAGGGGATCACCGCGCGCACCTTGGCCAAGAGGTCCAGCCGCGGCTTGCGGCTCGCCGAACCATACTCGATCAGGTACGGCTTGGTCATCGGCTTGTCCAAGATGTACTCGAGCACCAGAACGCTCACCCAGTTCACCAAGGCCACGCTCAGACCGGGCACGAGACCGTAGCAGAGCCAAGGGTTCTCCATGATCTTCTTGAGCAGCGCCATCAGCTTGGGCGACGCCATCTTCTCTGGCCGGCTTGGTTGGAGAGTGGAGTAAACCGAGCCACGCGAAACGCCGTGCTCTCCCAGGCCTCTGAGCTCGCCAATTGCCGGTTTGCTGCCGATGCTGCGCGCTGCTTGCCAACTTGAAGGCTCGCGCCAGCTCACAGCGTGACGTGCCACGGTCCGCACTTCGGTCGGCCTGAACCAGCCAAGGTTACCAGCCAGAGCAGATTCTAGACCGCAGAGACCGCCGCGTCCGGCCCGCCGGCAGGCCCGGGACCGCCTTGCTGGGACGACACACCCTGTCGCCAGGCTCGCAGTGCGGCCTGACAGCCCCTTCGCGCAGCCGCAGCAGCACCAGGGGACGTCGCCAGAAGCACGCCACGCCAGTGCGATTCGTTATCCGAGTCGCGGACGCCGCTGCACTGACCGCCCCCTCCGGGTCCACTGCACGTGGCCCAGGACCGCCAGCGCGCGCCGCCCGTGCCAGGCCCTGGTCCCGTCGCCGTAGTCGAAGCCTCGCGCACGGCGGACGAGGCCGTGTGCGCACGGATGAAGGGCGCGGAGGCAGGTCACCCACACCTCACAGATTGGTTGCTGTTAGGCTAGCTGAGCTGTAGCTCTAGCTCTCTCTAGAGCTAGCTAGAGTAGCTAGCCTGCAGGAAGAGGGAGCTGATGAAAGCGCGGCGAAGCCAAAGTGCACACGAAGAATGCTTCTTTTTTTCTTGAAGCCTGCGCGAAGCCTGCGCACGTCGCGCAATCATGCTCTGATCGGTCGTGTCGCTTGCATTTCTTTGCAGTCCTTCGTAGCGCAGCGCCCGGTCCACAGGCACTGCAGCGCAGCGACCGGGTCCGGTGCACTGCAGCGCTGCGCCGTAGTCTGCCACATTGCTGAATGTAGCAGGCAGGCAGCACGGGTTGGAGCGCTCGCTGCAGCGAGGCTGTCAACCTCAAAGAAAAGCCCGAGGCAGCTGTCGCCTGGCCGGTCATCTACACAGCTCAGACCTTT
Source organism: Thraustochytrium sp. TN22 (assembly GCA_013306675.1). Lineage (NCBI taxonomy): Eukaryota > Bigyra > Thraustochytrida > Thraustochytriidae > Thraustochytrium > Thraustochytrium sp. TN22. The sequence continues at coordinate 109,159 of JABLUY010000107.1, read as the reverse complement.
ACTTCGTTCGCAGTCGTTCCCTGCGCGTCCCTGCCCTTGCCTGCCCATGGCTGCCACGGGCCATGCCAGCCAGCTGATTGTGAGGCACTGTGAGTGCGGCCTGCCGGCCCGGCCCGCCCGGGTGCCTGCCGGTGTCCCCGAAGGACTCGCACTCGGAGCACGCACACCCACAGTTTTGGTTTGATTTGCGTGGTGGCCGACAGCGGCCGGCTCCAGCGAGGGAGTCTGGAGTGGCCTCGGCGTGCCGCCGAGCGAGGGCAAGCGATAAAAAACGCTGTTGCAAAACTGCGAGCGAGGGCGAACTGGCTGCCAGCTGAGCCAGTCGGCCGGTCACAGTGGCCGCGATCGGCAGCGATGCCCTTGCGGCTGACTCGGACTTCGCCTCCGGCCGAAGTCGCGTTGGTGCACGGTCCTGGCGCTCAGTATGCGGGCGGGCAGCAACTTCCATTCGATTGGCAAGCTGGCTGGCTTGCTCGCACAACTCGCGTCAGTTGTTCATCGCGCAGCCGGCGATGTCGAGAGTGACTGCACTGCCACAGCGCTTCGAGCTCGCGGTTTCGCTCCCACTGCATGCTCGCATTGCATCATCGCCAGCGTCGACCGCGCTCTGCAGTCCGCAGGCTCTCGCGCTTCAACGCGACGCAGGCACCGGCAGGGCCAGACAGACCTCCATCCTCACGGCCGGTGCACTGGCCGTGCTCGGCTGCCTGCCTCGTCGCCGAGTCGTACGAGCGCCGAGCTCCTCCCACTCCGGGCCACGCTCGAGCTCAAGCTCGAGCTCAAGCTCGAGCTCAAGCTCGAGCTCAAGCGCGAGCTCAAGCGCGAGCCTTCTCGAGCTCAAGCTTGAGCTCGAGCTGGAGCTCGAGCTCGACTAGTAGCGAGGGAGAGCCCCTGTCGTCGTCCGAGGCGGAGTCGCGCTGGCCGGCGTCCAGATGCGGGTGCTTCCGGTCGCCCTCCTCCGGCGCGGGCGCGGCGGCGGCGGCGGCGGCGGCGCGCGGGCGGCAGAGCCGGACGCCGCGGGCGGGGCGGGCGGTGCGGCGGGCGGCGGCGGCGGCGGCGGCGGCGGCGGCAGCGGCGCGATGGGCAACTCGAACGGTGGCGGCGGCGGGCGGCGCGGCGGCGGGCGGCGCGGCAACGGCGGCGGCGCGGGGCGGAGCCGGCGCGGGACTGGGCGCGGCGGCGGAGCGCGCGCGTCGCCGGACCTGGGCGTGGAGGACTTCAAGTGCCCCAAGGGGTTCCCGGCGCACATTGGCGAGGGCGGCTTTGGCAAGGTGCTCGCCATGGTGAAGCGCGATGACCCGTCGCGCAGGTTCGCGGTCAAGTGCATGCACAAGGCCAAGATCCTGCACAAGAACCAGGTGGAGAACGTGCTCAACGAGCTAAGTATCCTGCGCCGGTTGGAGCACTACCCGTACCTGGTAAACCTGTTTTACGCGTTTCAGGACCGCGAGAACGTGTACATGTGCACGGACCTGATGCTGGGCGGGACGCTGCAGCGCGCCATGAAGAAGGCGCCGGGGGGCTGCCTCGCGGGCGACCCGGCGCGCATTAAGCTGTACGCGGCGGAGCTTGCGCTTGCGCTGCAGTTTCTGCACGCCAACAACGTCGTGCATCGCGACATCAAGCCGGACAACGTCCTGCTCGACGCCAACGGCCACGTCCACCTGACGGACTTCAACGTGTCCATCTACGTGGAGCCGGGCCAGGAGGAGACACAGAAGCACAACGACGGCTGGGGCACGCGCGGCTACCGCGCGCCCGAGGTCTATCTGCGCACTGGCGCGGGCTTCATCTTCGCGTGCGACTGGTGGAGCCTGGGCTCCATGATCTACGAGATGTTCACCGGCGTGGTGCCATACGCGCGTCTCGCCAAGGACGAGACGAGCTCCGACCTGCTGATGCGCATGAACGCGGAGAACGCCGACTTTATGAAGATCAAGGACGAGATCGCACGCGACTTTCTGCGCAAGCTGCTGCGCTTCGACCCAGAGATCCGCCTGGGCTGCCAGCACGGCTCCAACAGCGAGGTCATGATCCTCGCGCACCCCTTCTTCAATGGCACTGACTGGGACGCGCTCGAAAAGTACCGCAACCCGAATGAGGTTGAGCGCGTCGCGCTCAGCGAGGGCAGCCGCACCACGGACAATTCCGAGCCCTTTGAGACGCCCGCCGGGGCAGCACCGGACCCGGCCTCCTTCTCGTCCGCATCCATGCCGCAGGCCCCGCCCTCGCCGCTGCCGCCCTCGGCGGCCTCCGTGGCCTCGGCCTCCACCTCGGCCACCGAGTCCGTCTCGCGGTCGCGGAGCGGCAACAACGGTACGAGTGGCGGCGGCGTGCTCGACATGCGAGACTACATGGACAACTTCGACCAAACGCTCGACCAGAAGGAGCGCCTCCGCGTGCTCCAGCGCAACATGGGCATCCTCGGGCTCAACGGCTTCGACAATGCCGACGACGACGACCACAACTACCCGCCACTCACGCTCGCGCAGCAGGAGCTCTTCAAGGACTGGGCCTTCAATGTCGACTTCAAGCTTGAGCAGCTGCAGATGCCGCAGTTCACGCTCCTGCAGATGGTTTCCTCCATGGCCCCGGTTGAGATTAAGAACTGGATCCTCAAGAGCAAGGAGGAGTCCTTGCGCGCGCTGTGCACCGAGATGAAGTCCTACCGCGAGCAGGCCATGAAGGAGAACTTCGACCACGTCATGGCGGAAATGAGGATAGACCGCCTCATTGAGGAGAACCTCCGCCTCACGCGCAAGGTCGCTGCACTCGAACACCGCCTTGGCATCCGGCCCACCGAGTTTGACGACCCCTCCGCCGCGGAAGCCGGCGTCGGCATGCCGCCCGCGCCGATCCCGCTCTCGCGCAAGTCCTCGCGCTCCTCTCGCGCCTCCTCTACTGCCGGCAGCACCTCACTAGCAGTGGCGGCTGCCGCCGCGGCGCAAGCCGCCCAAGCCGCCGCCGCCGAGGTCGGCGTCGCGATGCCCCAGGAGCTCACGCCGCGCCGCCAGACCTCGGCCGACGGCAGCGAGGCCTCCTCCACGCCGGCCGTGAAGCTGCCCCCGGAGTTGCGCCGCGCGGCCAAGTCGCGCACCGACAGCAATGCCGCCAGCGATGCTGGTAGCATCCTCCCATCTCTCACGCAGCCCGTCGCCTTGAGCGCCGAGATGGCTGACGAGATGGCCGATGGGATGCTCGACGTCAATGTCGCCGACGCTGACGAGAGTGCTGGTGGCATTCAGAACGATGAGATGACCAGCGCCGGCGCCGGCGCCGGCGCCGGCGAGCCCGCCAAGAAGGACCGTTCACCAACCGGCGATTCCTCTGTCGTCCTTTTTCAGGCCGACGACGAGGCCGCTGCCGCCACCGCCGCCGACGGAGCGTCGCCGCCGTTGCCGCCGCGCGTCACCGCCCTTTTGCAGCAGCAGCGCGATATGCATGCCAGCTACGAGACCGACGACCAGCAGGAGGAGCAACAGGCCGGGGAAATTGACGCCGTCCTCGACGATCATGACGGCGACAATGCGCAAAAGCAGCAACTCCAAGAACAACCAAAAGGCGAAGTGGTCGACGACCCAGATGGTGACGAGACGCTGAGTGCCATGCTCGCAGACCTTACCAAGACCACGCGCGACGCGAGCGACAAGCAGATGGTCACAGTCTCGGACGAGAACAAGCCAGCTACCCCAAACAAGCCCGCTTTCGACAATCATAAAGACACCAAGGACACCAAAAGTGCCAAGGATGCCAAGGATGCCAAGAATACCAAGGACCTGGGCACCAAGGACAAGGAGCTCTTTCCGAAGAGTACTTTGTCTCGCATGCAGAGCGCATCTTCGGACGATACCGGCGACCAGGGCTTTGGGCTCGTCAGGGACGGCGACGACGATGCGCACGGCACGCAATAGTACGCTATGCCTCAACACACACTCACACATAATCTTTTACATTGCCACTGCTGTCCTGTTCATGCACCTAGAATGCGCAACACACACGCGTCACCCCTTGATGACTCTCGCTGCGCGGCACCCGACGCACGACTTCTTCGTCAACAAGTTATACGTGAGCAAGATGTGAGCAAGATGTATCACGTGGTGGTCTTGCTCCTTCTCAGGATGCGCTTGTTCTTGGCCCATCAGGCCGCGTGTGTTCTCCTTGCTGAAGAACGTCGAGAGGGAAGATCTGAAGCGCTTCCTCGCCAGCCATGGCCGCCTCTTCGAGCGCGTCCTCGTAGTCCTCGCGGCTCGCGAGGACGCGCAGGTTGCCGTCAGCATCGTAAAAGGCATACAGGCGGTCGTCCTCGGGGACCTGCGCCAGCGACGGTGCGGGTGCTTCTAGCGCATCCCTCAAGAAGGCATCTTCATCCAGCGCGGGCTGTGATCGCCGCTTGGCGGGCCGACGGGGCCGTTGCTGCTGCTGAGCCCTGGATTGCCTTGGCTCTTTTGACTTCGCCATTGCTGCCGGAGGGCGATGCGCGCGTGCGCTGTCCGCGCTGCGCTCCTCGTCCTCGAGTCGCGGCAACGCGAGCGCCAGCTCCTGGCAGGCCGGCATGGGACAATAAAACACCAAATGTTCGCCGACGTGCTTGCGCATTTGCGCCATCTCCCGCTCATCGAGGTCTTCGCAGTAGAGTGCGCGCGCCAAGTCCCAGCACGGGAACTGGCGCGCGGTACGGCCCAAGCAGTCCAGGTGCACGCGCATGCCGCAGCGTGGGTTGCCGCAGTGCACCCAGTCGCCGTCCTGCGACGACATGCAGCCCCAGCACTCGGCGCCGGTCCAGCGGCCGTCAGCACTCTCAGCAAACTTGGCGCGGCGGTGCGCGGGAAAGTTGAAGAGCGCGTGCTCGTGCGGCGCGATGGCCTTGCCGTCAACGCGGTGAAAGCCGAATTCGTCGAAGAAGTTGCCGTCCTTGAACTGCACGATGCAGCGCACTGCACCGAGGTGCGCCATGGCCGCGAGCGTGACGGCGAAAGGCAGCAAGGGCGAGCCCTGCGGCCAGGTCCACCAGCCCAGGCCATGCTGCTTGCCCTCGCGGAAAAAGCCCACGTACCGGATGCGCTCCTTGGTTGGATCGTCAGCCGTCAGCCCGGAAGCCTGCTTGGACAGGTACAGGGAGCCGAGCCCGTGCCGCGCGCCGTTGCGCCACCAGCCCTCGTACACCTCGCCCGTATCGGTGCTGCCGGTGCGCACCTCGAGCCCGAAACCGTGCCGGCGCCCGTGACGCCAGCCGCCCACATAGACGGTCTTGTTCGTGCGCTCGTCGACGAGTTGGCCCACGCCGTGCCGTTCGCCCTCGCGCCATTCGCCCGTGTACAGGAGGTGGCCGCGCGGGCTCATGAGCTGGCTACCGATACCGTGCGGCCGGCCCTGATCGTCCGTGTCGCCCTCGTACGCAGCCGGGTCGAGCAGGCGCGCGGGGAAGAGCCGCGTCCACGGCTGGCCGCGCGACGCCACGATCTCCTCCACCGCCGGCTCGCACGTGAACTGCAGGTGCTCTCGCTCCAGCTGCGCGGCGGCAGCCTCGGCGCCCAGCAGCGCCTCTTGCAGGCTGGCCAGGCTCATCTCAAAGCGCCGCGCGTGGCCCGTCCGCAACTCAAAGGGCGTCTCGCGAGGCAGCTCCCACACCTGCGCCACGTTCTCGCGATCGCCCAGCACGACGAGCCGCGTTCCACACCGTGAAAAGGCCATCGCGCTGATGGTATTGGTGCGCGCGGCGACGCGCCCCAGGTACTCGGCCGTGACGGCGGCGCCGGGCCGCAGCAAGAGCCGCCACACATGTGCTGCGCCAAAGCCGCGGCCGCAGCCGATCAGAACGGGGCGCCCGCGCGGGTCCTCCCCGTCCTGCGCGTGAGCCTGTGGCTGCTCCAGCTCCTGGAGCGCCGCCAGCCCGCGCAGACGTGTGTTGGCCTCCAGGTCCAACGCCAGCGCGCCGGGCTTGAGCGCCCCTAGCTTGTCGGCGCGGCCCAGGACGGGTCCCACGTCAAAGACCTGCAGCACCTGGCGCGCGCCGCGCTTGGCGCCGGCCAGCACGAAGCGCCCCAGGCACGCCAGCACGCGCACGCCGGCGTCCTGCAGCACCGCGCTGCCGGTGCTCTCCACGACGCCCAGCTGCGCGCGCGCGCCTGTCACCACGTCCAGCAGCCAGAGCTCGCCGTTCGCGAAGCCGGCCACGAAGCCGCGCGGGCCCTGCACGTCCCACGCGGCCAGCCCGCTCATGCTGCCGCCGCGCGAGCGCCCGCCCGCCTTGGCATCTATCTACCTGGTCTGATCGCGAGGCTTCACTTGCTGCCTGCAGGCAGTGGCCCTTCCCAGCCTAACCACCGCGCTCGCGCGAGCGAGCCTTGCGCGCCGCCAGCGCGCGGCCGCGCGCGAGCGAGCCCAGCCGGCTCGCTCGCGGGCACCTGCGATCGCGGCCTTCAGGGGCGCTGCGCAAATTGGAGCACAAACACGAATTGCGCCTCGAGCGAGGCCCGAGCTCGCGAGGTCGTCGCGCGCGCGCGGGGCCAGCGGCGGCGCGCGGGAGGAGCAGAAGGAGCGGCGCGAGGCCCGCCGCGCGCGGAGCTCTCCGGGCGCCGACCGCCGGCCGGGCAGCGAGCGCTCGGCGGGGGAGCTGGGACGCGCGGAGGCGAGCAGAGCATCCGGGCGTCATCCATCCATGGCGGACCAGAGGCCCCAGAGCGGCCAGACGGCCGAGGTGGTGGTGCCGGAGCCGGACGTCTTCCGCGACTCGCCGCTGCGCATGACGGGCTACGCGAACGAGGTGGGCGAGGCGTTCCGACCGGTGTTGCCGCGCTGGGTGCTGCCCTCGTACTGCGCGGCCTTCGGCTACGTGCTGGCGGATACCGCCGACAAGGGTTCGCGGGGCGGCCCGCGCGCGGCGGCGGACACGATCGTGTGGCAGACCTTTGCCAGCGTGCTGCTGCCGGGCGCCTGCATCAACCGCGTGGTCTGGGCGGCGCAGCGCGTGGCGAGCCTGCCAGCGATCGCCGCGAGCTGCCCGGCGCCAGTGCTGCGCTGGGCGCCCGTGCTCACCGGCCTGGCCACCATCCCGTTCATCGTGGACCCAATCGACGCGCTCGTGCACGCCGCCATGGACCGCACGCTGCGGCCCATCCTCCACACGCGCCTCCCGAGCGGCAGCGAGCATCGCCATGACCTCTGACGCGCCGCTCAGCACGCCTTTGCGCTGACTGTGAGTGATGCCGCAAGGCGCCAGTCATTTTCTGATGCTGCTTCTTCTCCTCATGATCATGATCCTCCTCCGGGTCTCCCTCCACCACCGCCGCCGCAAAGGAGCGCGACGTTGCAGCAGCAGTAGCAGTATTCCCCTCGACACGCACTGCTGTAGCGATCATGACGGCGAGGCGCAGCGCCTGCTTCGGCGCCATTGCCGCTGCACCGTGTCCGGAGTTCGAGTCCAGTGAGGGGCATTAGGCCCTTTTCGGGCCACTTCGGGGGTTGGCACTCCGTCGCATACCTCAAGGCGTACGGCGTGGCGTAGAGCGCGCGCGTTGACGTCGGCCGACACTGGGCAGCGGCCCACTCCCCGCGCGACCCGCCCTGCGACCGAGGCGGCGGTACCGGTGGCGCACGTGCGTACGGCGCGGAGCGGTGCATCGGGGTATTAGGCGCGTCGCGTCACCTTTGGACTCCGCGTCGCCGCACCTTCTCTCGCCTCGCCTCGGGCAGAGAGAGAGAGAGAGGGAGAGAGAGAGTGCGCGCGCGCGCGCCGCCAGCGTCTTCGTGACCAGCGTCGCCGTCGCCATGGCGCAGAGCACGCCGCAAGTGTCAACGCCCATGGCGCTCTCGAGCTCCATCAAGGAGGAGGTGCTGGCCGCGCTGCTGCGGCACGAGGCCGAGGCGGCGCAGGACGCCGACTGCCGCGGCATCACGCACGCGGCCTCGCCTGCGGACGAAAGCAAGGACGCGGCCGCCCACGATCGCAACATCTTTGCGTTCGAGCGCGAGGGCACGGTCTGGGACCTCTCGGTGCACGAGGCGCCGCGGCCCTTTGTGCGGGACCTCAAGGTCGTCTTCCGGGGCGCCATCCAGGAGCACAAGTTGAACCCTTATGACATCAAGGTCGTGCCGACTGTGCAAAAGACGCTCATGAGCACGCTAGCGCTCAACGGCGAGACGGCGCGCGAAAAGGACAGGTGCCTCGAGCGCTTCGTGCGGCTGGCGCATGCCTTTTGCGATGCGATTCACCTGCGCGGCTTCTGGGCCGACTTCACTGACCCCTGCTGTGGCCTGCCCATGCGCTCCCAGGGCAACACCGTGTACCCGGACATCCAGGGCCTGGTCCGCCTGCGGAGCTTCCCAACCGCTGCTGCCGGCTGCTGCAGCATCGCGGTGCACCCCGTCTGGGGCGACTGCATGTATCCTGCCACCATGTTCACCACCGCGCCGACCTCTGTCGTTGTAGAGGTTGTCAGCAAGCTCTGCTTTGGAGGCGCGCGGCTGCCCTGCCATCAGCCCGCGCCTAACTTGGACTGACTGTGAGCCGGAAGCCTCTGAGCCCGAGGCCTGGGCGCGCGTGTGATTCCGCGAGGTGTGCGTTTGATGCCGCGAGGCGCACCGCATTTGATGCCGCGAAGCCCTTCTCACTTCTCACGCACAACGCAACACAACACAACACGCAAGTGATTTTTGTTTGACTAAAACTCCTCAACTGCGTTCCTCTTGCCTGGTTGCTCGCAGCAACCAGATCGCTCCGTCACGGAGAACATGCACAGGGGGGAGGGCTTTGCATCTTGACTCCGCATTCCCTCATCACTCACGGTCAGAGTCCTCGCCTGCTCATGATCTTGAGTGCACGCACACGCAAAGCGCCAGGCAGTTCACAGGTCAGGCACCGTGACAATGCACTGCGCAAGCGACATCGTCACTGCTTGCCGATGCTTTCAGAGCTCTCGCCTCGCCCCGGACCCGGACGCATTGGCGCGCGCGATCAGGTCCTTGGCGAACTGCAGGCTCTGGCCGCGCAACAAAAAGCCATAGTTGAGGCGCGCAGTGCTGCTCGCACCGAGTCCCTGCGCCTGCTTGAAGGCGGCCAACTCGCTTCGGAGCAAGTCATCCTGGGCAGCCGTCAGCTCGACCTGGTCCGGATTGAGCGCCAGCGAGAAGAAGCGATCCACGTCGCCGGAGGTGAGCGTGTCGGAGCCCACCTCGTCCGCAATCTGAAAGTATGCCTTGTGCAGGTTGCGCAAAAGGGCGGCATCGCCCTGCGCAGAAAAGGCCGCGCGCGGTGCGCATCGGCCAGTCGCGCACGTGCCGCTCAGGCAATCCTTGCCTATCTCACAGCGCTGCGCGAAGCTGCACTGCAGCGGGAACCGCATGCCGCGGTCTAGGACGGTCTCCTCACGGCACTCGCCGCCGCAGTCCACGTCTGTGTCGAAGCCCTCGCTGAGCGCGCCATCCCTGCACGACGGCGCAGCCGCCTCCTCCTGCAGCCGCCGGCCCAGGCGGCCCTCCTCGTGCTCCGCCTTGCGCGCCTCGGCGGCCGCCTCCTCCAGCACGCGGCGCCGCGCCTGCCGTCTGCTGTCCTTTTGCGAGGCGCGCCACTCGTGCCGCGACTTGCCGTCGCGCCGCACCTCCTGGACCTCGGGCTGCGTGGGCTTGCCCTCTTGCGCGGCCTTGGCGCGCGCGAAGGCAGCCTTGCGGGCCTCCTCGCGGAGTCGCTGGCCCTCCGTCAGGGCCTGCGCGCGCTGCACGCCCTGCAGCAGCGAGTCCGCGCCCATGCTCACGGCCTCCTGCTGCGCGTGCGCCGCGCCGCTCGCCAACGCCACCACCAGCGCCGCGGCCAGCCACGCCACGCGCATCCTGCTCGTGCCTCCCGGGCTCCGCTCTCGCGCTGCTCGCCCTGGCGCTCTGGCGCTGCTTGGTTCTTGGCGCTTCTTGGTTCTGTGACTCGTGCGCGGTGCGCCACTGCACGCCGGTGCCATGGCCGCCCTCCTTCTGCTCCAACAAGCCGTTGAGCTCAAGCGGTCTCAGAGGCTCACTTAGAGAAAGCGAACCACGCAAGCCGCCACACTGCAACGCAAGAGGCCACAAACAGCACGCCAGCGAGCTTGTCAGCCAGCCAGCCAGCCACTGCAGCCGCCACCGCCTGAACAAACTTGTTGCGACAAGCAGTCAGTGACAGTGACCATGGGAGAAGAAGCGAACCTTGCCGGCGAGCACCCCGCAGCCGCGGCGCGTGCTGATGAAGATGTGACGCTTGCCTGCCTGCTACACGTGAGCGACACGTGAACGAAAGCGCCGCGGCCGCCCGCCCTCGCCGCCGCCCTTCCATCTTCCTGCTCCCCCTCCGTGACGCTCGTCTCGATGACGCGCTCGAAGACTTCCTTGGCCCAGTCGTCGTCACTCATCGCTCGTCGGCACTGGCAGGCAGTGATCATGAGTGCCGCAGCCGTGTCTCCGAATCGAGAGCCCGTAGCCCGTCGCATCCTCGGCCGCGAGCTTCACGCTGGCCAGCTACCGGAGCTCAGCGCCTCCCTCGGGGGCGTGGCGCTCCTGCAATCGAGGCCGGCTGGCCGGCCGGCTGGTCATGGATGCCGAGGTCGCGGCCACCGGGCTCGCGATGCGCATCATGCGCTGCAGCATCATGCGCTGCAAGTTCCTCGCGGGCTGGAACCCTGGAACGAGCCCGAGGCGGCCGCCGCTGCCCGCCTGGCAGGCAGCAGCAGGAGGCCGAGGCCCCTTCCCGCGCCAGCGCGGCGGCAGAGCGGGACTGCGCGGGCGGGCGCGGGCGGCGCGGCGCGGCGAGCGGCGGCCGCGCGGAGCGAGCGCGGGCGGCGGCGCGGCGCGGCGGCGCGCGGCGGCGGCGCGCACGGCCGCGATCGCCCCGGGGCGGGCGAAGCAGGGGTGGCCGGCGCGGCGACTTCGGAGCAGCGCGCGGCGACGGCTACCGCCCGGCGCGCGGCGAGCGGCGAGCGGCCGGCGCGTGGCGCACGCCTGCCAGCACGCCTGCCCCGCTCGCGCGCGCCTGGCCGGCGGCCTGGGGCGGACGCGGCGAGAGCCTCGCGCGCGCACGGTTGACGAGGCGTGGCGTGGCGTGGCGTGGCGTGGTGTACCGCTGGGAGGTCGTGCGGTACCAAGCGAGGGCGGAGAGGCGCGCAGAACATGGGCCGACAGGAACATGGGCTCGCTGGCGGCGCGGCCGCGATGCAGGCGGCGCAGGACGGGTCACTGCCGCCGTCAAGCGGGTGGATCTTCAGCCCCATCACAGCGCTCCTCAGCGAGCGGCACCCGCTGGCCATCATCGTGCTCATCCCGGTGGTCATTCTGGCACTGCGACTGCTGCTGCGCTGGGCAGCCTTCGTCCAGCGCCTCGTCTTCCAGCGCGGCGCGGGGCTCTCGTCCGGGCTCTTCATGCCCAAGCGTGTGGAAGGCGCCGTGTACCCGTACGGCGTTGTGGAGCTCAAGGGCCGCAGGCCGTACATGGAGGACCGCCACACGGTGGTACCCCGGCTGAACGGCAATCCGGAGATGACGCTCTACGGGGTGTTTGACGGCCACGGCGGCGACGCCGCCGCGCAGTTCTGCTCCGAGTACCTCGGCGCCTTTCTGACCGAGGCGCCCGTGGACGTGGCGCAGAAACCGCAGTCGGCGCTCACGCACGCCTTCAAGACAGTGGACGCCAAGTTCCTCGAGCACGCGCACGTGCGCAAGATGGACGATGGCAGCACCGCGCTCGTGGCGCTTGCAAGGGGAAACCGCTTCACCGTGGCCAACGCTGGCGACTCGCGCGCGCTGCTTATAAAGAGCGATGGCCGCGTCGTGCCTCTCTCGCGTGACCACAAGCCAGACCGCAACGACGAGCGCGACCGTATCGCCAAACTGGGCGGCTCCGTCGTGCACTGGGGTGTCTGGCGCGTCGAGGGCATTCTCGCCGTCTCGCGCGCCATTGGCGACCGCCTGCTCAAGGACTACGTCATCCCAGACCCCGAGTTCAACGAGTGTGTCTGTGGGCCGGAGGATCTGTACATCGTGCTCGCCACCGACGGCCTCTACGACGTCGTCGACAATGCCGAGGTCGGCAAGCTGCTCCAGGACTGCCGCGACGCACAGCTCGGCGCGGAGATCCTCACCGAGCACGCCTACAAGCGCGGCTCTCTCGACAATGTTACAGTGCTCATCATCGACGTGCGCTCCGCAGCCGAGCGCAGCGCCGGCACCTCCTCGGCCACCCAGGTCGCCGCGGACGCGAATGGATCCACGCTGTTGGACGGCGCGCGGTCCTCCGCGTCCTCCTCCTCCTCCTCCTCCTCCTCCTCTTCCTCCGCACCTTCCTCTGCCTCCTCCGTTGCGTCCTCTGCCGCTGCCACCAGCCGCGAGGGCAAAAAGGTGGCCTAATTGTGTGTTGCTCGGGCGCCGGCCGCCACGCCATGTTGGGAGGTAGGTGGCCAGGGCTCGTTGTGCCGCCGCTGCCGCTGCCGCCGCCGCCGCTGCCATCGCTGTCGTTGCAAACTACCATCTTCGCTCTAGAGAAACAAGGGCTGGCTGTGGAGTCGAGATGAGACCTCTTCTCCAGAGGAAGAGGCTGGAGGAGACTGTCGGGTTGCGAGCTCGTGTCGCGCGTCGTCACACAAGCTTCCGCGCACGATTTGTTTTCTCGTCTTTGCATTTTTTTTCATCGCCAACGACCCACGGGTAGGGAGAGGATGGACGGCACGCAGTCAATAAGATCACTTTTCAATTGCTCACGTATGTAAGCTTCAGCAGTGGCCCTGAAGCAAGTCCACAAAGTCGGCCATTCCAGCGTTCTTGGCATACTCCAGGGCAGAAAGCCCCGACGCCGGGTCCATCAAGTCGGCCTTGGCACCCGCGCCCAGCAGTGTCTCCGCACAGTCAAGCTCGCCAGCACGGCACGCGTGCATGAGCGGGACGCTACACTTGCCACAGGTGTAGTTCACGTCCGCACCGGCCTGGACCAGCTCCTGCACCAGCTCGCTCTCCCCCGTCTGGCTTGCGATCGCGAGTGGGCCTTCAGGCCCTTTTTCGCGCGCGTCGACCGCGTGCTGCGCTGAGCAAAGACATGCGTTAAGCGAGCTCCCCGCGCCGACCAAGAGGCGCACCATTTCGAACGACTCCTTCCTGCAAGCGCGGATCAGCAACGAGACGTCCGATCGCACCAGCTTCCCCAGCACCTCGGGAAGCTCCTGCAGAAGCCTCTTGGCGCTGCGCGCTGCGCCGCCGTACACAGCTTGCCGAAAGGCCTCTTGGACTGCCTCGTCTTCCAAAAGGCGCGCATAAAGCGCCTCCTGCAGACACAACGAGACGACGTCCGCGTGGTCGTTTACGCTGGCCGCGGCAAGCGGCGTGAGCGGGTCTTTTCGGTCCGTCTTGGCATTGTACATGCGCGCGGCCGACACGACTACAGATCCAATGGCTTGATCTTGGAGTCGTCTCAGAATCAAACGCACGACCTCTTCCAGGCCCTCCAGGCACGCATAGTGCAGCGCGGTGCAGCCCTCCTCGTTCGCAAGTGCCACCGTCGCGCCGCGCTCGAGCAGCTCCAGGGCCACGCCAGGGTGCCCATTTTGGCACGCACAGATGAGCGCGGTGTTGTCCCACATCGCCCGAGCATTCACGTCCTCCGGAAACAGGTCCAGATACGAGCGCATCTCCGTGAGCTGGCCCGCTTTGGCCAGCTGCACGAGTCGCTTCTTGCTCTTGAATTTTGCGCTCTGCATCTCTGACCCGACGGTGCTCGCGCGCTCGAGTGGAAACACTTTCGTTGCGGCGCGCGTTGCGCCCTCCTCCTTGGCCGTCGCGGCTGCAGTCTCGTCGACTCCCACGAGCGTGCCGACCTTGGCCGCGTCAGGCCCATCCTTCTCTGCGGCCAGCGGCGCCACGCGGGCGCCGCGGCGCGGTAGGCAGCAGCCGCAGCTCGCCATCGCTTCTGGAGAAGCGTTGGCACTCCACCGCGCGGCGACTGACCGCACCATCGGCATCATCGTGTCGCGTGTGGAAAATGCGCGATGAGCCGTTGGCCCGGCCATGGCGCGCAATGCTGGTCCTGTGGACCAGCACCACTCTAACCGTAAGTTAGGCTTGACTTGGCTGCTCTCAAGGAGAGTCAGCTGGCCCAAGGAGAGTTGGGAGCTCTCAAGGAGAATTAAATTTGCTTCGCAGGACCAGCACGCGCCGGCACGTATCCTATCTCCAAAGCCTGACCTCGGCAAGAGTGCCCGCCAGTAAAAGTTGCATTCTCAGGATGACGAAAGGATGACGAAAGGATGACGAAAGGACGACGAAAGGATGATGAAAGGATGACGAAAGGATGACGAAATGACTCTTTTTGTCTCTGACAACGAAGTCACGCACATGCTCTGACAAGGAAAAGCAGTTCGTGCCTGTTGGCGACGTTACCTGCTGCGCATGAGTTCCTTGCACCAAGATGCTCAACGCTGACAGGAAGACTTCAAGTTGCCGCCAGCCAGCCAGGTCCCGAGTGTCGAACTTGCGTGCGGCAAGCCCCTTCCCTCGCGCTTCGCTCCCCTCGCAGCCGCCGCCGCCGGTGCGACGTCGTCGCCGTCGCCGCACCGTCCTTTTTGCCTCCAAAGACCAAATCGACAAGGAAACGTGCTTCGCACGCTTGCGCTCTGGCGCCGTCGGTGAGGCGTCGACGAGGCAGCCGCGCGAGAAGCGGGGGGGAAGGGGAGGTCGCGGGGCCAGAGGCGGCGCGCTCCGCTCCACGTACGAGCTCTTGCCCTAGCTAGCTAGGTAGAGCTGCGCTCGGCATCCAAGATGGCGAAGCAAGCGCAAACGGCTGCGCCAAGCGACGGCGGCGCGCAGCACCACGACAACGAGGAGGGCGCCACGGCCGGCGTGGAGCGCGTGAAGCTGCGGCCCGATGACTTTTACATGGCTAAGACGGACTACGACGCGGCCTGGAGCAGGCTGCTCGACAAGGTCGCGGAGCGCAGCGCAGAGGAGGCCATGATCAAGCAGCTCAGCCGACGCAGGCACCGCAACACGGAGTTCACCATGGAAAAGTACGAGGCCGACGTGGATGCCGCCGTCTCGCGTGTCCGAAGCGTTGTCGCAGGCGGCGGCGGCGGCGGCGGCGGCGGCGGCCACCTCGATGCCGCTGCGATTGCTGCTCAGGCGGCCGTGCTCGGCACCCCCCTTCGTGGCGCCGGCGCCGGTGGCAGTAAGAGTAGCATGCAAACGCCGCTGCAGACTGCGTCACGCAGCAGGATGCGCGGGCCGTTCACGCCGGCCACCGCCACCCGCGACGCCTCGCTCTTTACGCCACTCCCTGGCGAGCGCCCTGTGGACCACGGAGGCCCGCAGTCGCCGGCGCTCGAGATGGATCGCGCCTTGGAGTCCTACGTGCGTGCCGCGCAGCTCGCCCGCTTTAGGTCGCGGCGCATTCGCGCGAGCGACAAGCCGGCCATTTTCGGTTGAAGCGCGCGAGCCGCCTTTGACGGATTGGATTCTCTTTGTACATTTCTCCCTTTTGTCCCATCACCACGTGCTTGCCGCTTCTTCAAGTTTGCGAACTGTACCCTGGTTGCTCTTTTTCGTCGGGGTTATCGTGCCGTCCTTGCAGGCAGCCATTCTCCCCGCGCTCGACGACACCACCTCGTGGTTAGTTGATCGGCATCATTGTCCAGTGCCGCATCATCGCGATAGGCCCGGGCCTTTTCGCCATCGCCCAGCTCGCAAGCAAGTTGGCAAACCAGGATCTCTGAAGCGCTTCTTCTCAAGACCGCCGCCGGCATGGAGGACGCGGCGCAGGACGGCGCCTGGGAGGTGGCGCGCACCTCCAAGCGCGCCGCCAAGCGCGCCGGACCTGCTGGTGGCGCGAAGGAGGTCGGCGCGCGCGCCGGCCAGGGCCACAACCCTGGCCACGGCCATGCCAGGGCCGCCGATGCGCAGCCGCGCCGCGAGGGCGCCAGCAGGGGCCGACCACAGATGGCCCGCAAGGCAGGCGACGCTGGCCGCGGCCGGCAGCCCCCGCGCCCAGGCCCAGCGCGGCCAGGAGGCGGCCTCACGGGCGCCAAGCGCCACACCGGGCCTGGCGACGGCGGCCTCTCCGCCAAGGCCTCCACCTCGGCGCAGACCCGGGCCTATTCCGGCACGGCAAGGAGGCTGCAACACCCGCATGCAGGCGGCCTGCCGAGCACTACGCGCCGCCTCGTGCCTGACGTGAGCGGCCCGGCCCTGGCGGCCCCATCGGTCTGGGCCCCGGTGCCCTCGTCCCCGGCGTCCGTGCCGAGCTGGCCCTCGGCGCCGCCCCAGGCGCCGGCCCAGCAAAGCCTCAACCCCTCGGCGCCGCCGCAGCAAGGCGTCAAGGGCGCCAAGCGCTTCAAGCCCAAGCCCACCACGGACCTCGGCCTCGGCAACTTCCTCGATTCGGCTCTTGCGCGCCAGCGCAAGGCCGCCACCTCTCAGAAGGAAACGGCAGCGTCCACAGCGTTGTCTGCCGCCGCACGAGGTCCTACGGAGCCTGGCAAGTGGAGCGCTCGAGGTGGCGCTCGGGACGCCGGGGCCGACCGTCAGCGAGCCACTGCGCCTGCCAACAACACGCTTCCCCAAACTGGCTTGCGCGCTCACCCCCCGGGCTACCAGAAGCGCAAGCGCCCCACGACGCTCAAGAAGAGACTCTTGCGCGACCGGGCCTTGCGTTGGCACTTGCTGCGACCCGGGATTCGCCCCATCCCACTCCAAGTCCACCCCAGCATGCACGACTACGTTCGCGTCGACATGGGCGCTGACCTGAACGAGCAGGACATGGACGATCAAGGCGTGGATGAGGAGCAAGAGCTGGCGGCGGTTCATGGAGATGTGCCCACGCAATATGATGCGCAGGAGGACGCGCGAGAGGGTGCGAAGGAGCAAGAGGTCGAGGGAGAGAACCAAGACGAGACCACAGAGACGCAGGACAAGCCAAACGAGAACGTACATGGGCAAGATGAGCGAGATGAGGACGTAGAGGAACATGCAGAGGAGCAACACGAGGGCCCCGAGGAGCTACACGAGAACACAGAGGAGCTACACGAGAACACAGAGGAGCTACACGAAAACACAGAGGAGCAATCCGAGGACGCAACGAATTACACCACCACAGACAAGCTAGACGATGCTTCAAGTGATGCTGCCTCCAGCCTCGGGGCAGACGAACTGGCAGAAGCGACCGGTGACGAGGCGACAACCAGCGACGTCAGCAACGCAGCCCGTGACGCTGTGAGGGAAGCCTTGGCAGCGTACTCGCCCGAGACGACCTGGGACGCACGGCGCACCTCGCCCATCTTCTTCGGATGCGCCGTGGTGCAGCGCCAGGTTGTAGAGGGCCGCGCGGAGCAGATGGGTGCGGAGCGGGTAGTGCCGACGGCGCTGGCAGAGGTGACGCGCGGCGAGCGGCGCATCGGCGTTCGAACCAAAGTACGCAACTCGGCCGGGGTACGAGACTACGTGGACCAGGCGCTGAGTCCGCAGTTGGACGAGGAGGTGGCACAGATGCTGACGCGGCTCATGGAGCTGCAGGAGCGTTTGCGACTCAAGGACCAGGTCAAGTCTCAGATGCGGCGGCGGCTCGTCTTCGGCTTTCGCGAGGTGCTGCGCGGCATACGCAGCCGGCGATGCACGTGCGTGGTGGTGGCCTTTAACATTGAGCAGGGCCGCGGCGAAGAAGCTGGGGGGATCGATGCGACGGTGAAGGAGCTCATCGACCGATGCCAGCCAACGGAGGACGAGCTAGAAATGGGCAAGGACGGCATTCCGGTCGTTTTTGCGCTGTCCAAGGCAAAGCTGGGCAAGGCGCTGCACAAGCGCGTGCCGGTCAGCGCCGTGGGAATCTATTCGGCGGATGGCGCGCACGAGCACCTGAAGCAGGTGCTGCGGCTGCGAGACTCGCTGCGCGGCGTGTGGGCTGCGACGGTGGGCGCGGAGCGCGAGGTGGGCCGCATTCCGCTGTGCGAGGACTGCCAGAGTTCCGTGGAGCGAGATCGCTTCGACTGCACCGCGTGCCGACGCGTCCGCTGCCAGCGCTGCGCCGCCTCGGCGAAGGCGCGTCAGACTATCTGCGCGGCGACCGTGTCCATTCTCGGCGGCGCGCTTCCCGGCGAGACGACCGAGGCAGCCAAGATCAAGAAGAAGAACGTCAAGAAGGCCAAGGACAAGGCCGGCGCCGCGGGTGCAGAGACCCAGGGCGCCGAAGGCGAGGAGCACGGGGAGAGCAGCGGGCCACAGCCAGGCAGGGCCGCGCCGAGCGAGCCCGAGCTTCAGGAGGACGAGGACGGGAAGACTGCCAAGAAGAAGAAGTCCAAAGCCAAGACAAAGCAGCCGCCCCCGCTTTTGGCGCTGGAGCCCCAGGTGGAGCCCGCGCCCTGCACGATTGTGCACATTGCACGACGCATTTCCGAGGCCATGGCGCTGGACGCGCGCGAGCGCGCCGAGACGGCGCGGCTCAAGGCTGCCGCCGCCACGGCGGCCAATCGCGCGCGGCGGGGCAACAAAACGTCCTCCGGGCGCCCAGGCAACTTGAAGGCGGACGACAAGACGGCCCCTCGTTCGCAGGACCAGGCTGACGCTGCTGAGAGCGCAGCACTGCCTGGTGTTGCTGATAGCGCAGCACTGCCTGGTGCTGCTGTCGCGGTCCCTGCTGTCGCTGCTGCTGCTGCTGCAGCTGCTGCTGCTGGTGCAAAGCCGGCTTGGGACGCCAACGCGGTCAAAGACGCGGCGCCCTTCATTCCTCAAAGCGCCGTGGCATACGCGCATGCTGCTCCCCACATGGTGTACATGCAGTACGACCAGGAGGCATACCGGCGCTACATGGAGTGGGCGCAAGGACAACAGCAGCAGTACTACGGGTGAGGAACAGACGAGGAAGAAGAAAAGGTCACAGACAAACAAACAGACCGGGCCACAAGCAAGCAAGCAAGCAAGCAAGACAAGCCAAACAAGCGCAGCAAGCAAGGAGGCTCGCAAGAACAGCAGGGATAAAACGGGCGAAGAGGTAGTAGATGTTGAGGTAAGAGAAGGCAATCAGACAATCGAGCCGGCGTTGCTCGCAATACGCGGCCAGAGGTCGGCGCACTCCTTGCCCACGGGGCCGGTGACGGCCGAGCCCTTCATCTCGCCCTTGGGGTTGACGATGACGCCAGCGTTGTCCTCGAAGTAGATGTAGGTGCCGTCCTTCCTGCGCCACGCCTTGCGCTGGCGCACGACGATACCCGGCATCATCTTCTTGCGGAGCTCCGGCTTGCCCTTCTTGACCGAGCAGAGGATCATGTCACCGACGGACGCCGCCGGCAGCCGGTTCAGGCGGCCGCGGATGTTGGTCACCGCCACGACGTACTGTGTTTCGTCACGACGACATCAGTCAGTCAGCGCCCTGCGCGCGCACGAGATCGAGCAGCCTCTCCCCACCCCTGCGCAATCCCACGTACGAGGTTCTTGGCGCCGGTGTTGTCAGCGCAGTTGAGCAGCGCCGCGGTCGGGAGACCGACGGTCATGCGGTACTTGGTGCCGGCAGCGCCGGCGCGGCCACGGGTCGGCATCTCGCTGTGCGAGTGTGTAGTCCTCTGTCTTCTGCGCAGCCGTCTCCACCGTCAGTGCCCCGCTCTCGCCCTCGTTCTCGCCCTCGCTCTCGCCCTCGCTCTCGCCCTCGTCGCCGCCCGGCCCCTCGCGCGTCGCGTCGCGTCGCGTCGCGTCTCGTCGCGTCGCGTCGCGTCGCGTCGCGTCGCGCGCCGCAGCGCCGCAGCGCCGCAGCGCCGCAGCGCCACCGCCGCAGCCGCGGCCGCCGCCCCCGCCCCGCCCGCGCGCCGCGCGCAACCTACCTCGCGCTCCGCCAGCGATTTGATCGTCCTCTCGGCGGCCCCTGCGGCGCGCGCCTGCTTGGCCCTATCGCCTCGCTCCATTCAAATTTCAAACGCGGCGCGGCGGCCCGGTTTCGCCGGCGGCCGCTTGGGCCGGTTCCGGCGTGCCAGCGGCCGCGCGCGCAGGCGCGCGCAAGCAGGCCGGGACCCTAACCCTGGCGCGAAGCGGCCCAAGCGGGCAGGGTTAGGGTAGCCGGGGCATCCTCGGATGCGCCGGCGCGGAGGGGTGGCGGCGACGGGCGGCAGAGGGAGGCCGCGGCGCGACTAAACGGGGTTCGAGCAGGTCGGCGACGGCGCGCGGGACGAGGCCAGCGGCAGGATGATCGTGACCAAGAAGAACCGGCTGGCGGTGTACTCGCACCTGTTCAAGGGTACGTGCTGCGAGCGGCGCCAGCTGGCGCGGCGCGGCGGGCGCGAGCGGGAGGAGGCTGGAGATGATGATGATGGTGATGATGGGCGTCAGGCTGCGGAGCGGCGGCGGGGCGCAGGACGCGAGGCGCAGCGACGAGGCGAGGGAGAGAATGGCGGCGGACGCCACGGAGACGTGGTTCTGCGTGGTCTTGCAATTGATTGCGGAGGGGTGAAAGCGAGGGCGAGATGGACGAGGAGCAGGAGCAGGAACAGGAAACACTGACGGTCTTGCGCTTGGGATGGATGAGTGACACAGAGGGCGTCGTGGTGGCCCAGAAGGACTTCGTCAAGCCCAAGCATGATTCTATTGCGGTGCCCAACCTGGAGGTGATCAAGCTGATGACCTCGCTCAAGTCGCGCGGCTACGTGCGCGAGACCTTCAACTGGCAGTGGTACTACTGGTACCTCACGGAGGAGGGCATCGCGTACCTGAGGGAATTTCTGCACCTCCCGGAGGAGATCGTGCCGCAGACGCACAAGAAGCAGGCGGCCCCGGCTGCCCGCCCGGCTGGCCCTGGCGGCCCCGGCGGCTTCGGCCGTGAGCGCGGCGGCTTCGGTGGCGACCGCTACGGCGAGCGTGGCGGCTTCGGCAAGGACGGCGGCGCCGGCCGTGACTTCAACCCGCGCTTCCGCGACGGTGGCTTCGGCCGCGGCGGCGGCGGCTACGGTGGTGCCGATGGCGGCTACCGCCGGGAGGGCGGCTTTGGCCGGGGTCAGTAGATTCATTGTTTACCCTTCTCTATCAACCACGATCGAAACGCCTGCCTGCCTTCCCTCGCCTTGCTCTTGGCCTTGCTCTTTGCCTTGCTCTTGCTCTTGCTCTTGGTTTCTCCACGGATCCGGCCACTGACAGACAGGCGCTTGACTGTCTCGGGTGTATTCCCTCGTTTAGAATCGATGCTGCTTGAAGTGCGCCTGCGGAGCACGGCCCTCCGTCTCCACAATGGACTCGAGAACCTGGTTCGAGAAGACGAAGGACCGCAGCATGTAGAAGAGCACGTAAAACAGCGCGAAGAGGGAGACATACTGAATCCACGCTGCCTTGAGCACCTCCGCCAGGTCCGGCGTGTAGGTCAGCTCGTCCCGTGGCACGTGCACGGTCAGATTCAAACAGAAGCTGTCAGCCGTCGTGCTGTAGGCGTCCATGGCGTACACGGGCTCCCACACCTGGTACGCGTTGGCCAGCTCCATGGTGAAGTTCCGCTTGGCGTAGCTCGCCAACACCTCTCCCATGGACGTGGATCGCACCGAGGCCACGCTGCGCCCCGCCGTGAAGCGCAAGTCCGGGTTCGCGTTGGCGCGCCGCACCGAGAGTGGCGCGCGCTGGTGCAGGCGCGCCTCGCCCTCCACCTGCAAGCCGGTGCCCGGCAGCGGGCTACTGTAGTCCACGAACACCAGGCCGTCCATGTCGAGCAGCGCCATGCCCTCGAGCGAATAGTCAAAGGCCGCCAGGGCCTGCACGTGCAAGACTCGTTCGTCCGCCGAGAGGGGCATCTGCATGGTGACGGCCCAGCGGTCCGCGATGCCGTCCATATTGTCATCCTCGCGCCATGCGCGCACCACCGGCGCGCGCAAAAAGGGCTCGTACGTCATGCGCACGTCCTCATTGGACGCCCACGCCCAGGTCTGCATCTCGCGCGCCTCGCCGGCCTCGCCATGCAGCAGCAGCACCACGTCATACTTGAACTGCAGCTTGGGCTGGTCGAAGAAGGTGTTCGTCTTCACCCAGAAGTTCCGCGACGCGAACCCCACGTAGAACGGCACCAGCAGGGCGCCCACCACGGTCAGCACGTGGAAGCAAAAGGCCGCCGAGCACACCGGCGACCGGTACCGCCGCTGCACCGCCTCCGCGTAGACGGTGCCCAGCGCCATGCTGGCCGCCGTCCTTGCTGCCGCCCGGCACCGCTTTTGCCGCGGCTTCGCACGGACCTGGCTGGACTCGTAGTGGGACGCGCGCGTCCCAGCCTCAGCCGGCGCGCCACGCGTGCTTACCGTTACGGTGCTTTTGCTGCGCTTTACGCAGGAAAATCGAAATCAGAAGAGGTCTTTTTCCAATCTGCGTGCCAGTGTCGCGGTCGAGGCGGGCAGTCCGCACGCCCGCGCGCGGCGCGCAGGGCTCGGCGGCGGGCGGAGGCGGCGGAGGCGGCGGCGGCGGGACCTGTGGCCGCCTCGCCCGCACGCCCGTCTGCGCGCGCACGGCGCCTCGAGAGCTTGTTGGAGCGAGCGCGACGACGAGTCCCGGAGAGCGACCCACCAACACGAACTCGGGGCAGGTGGACAGCCAGGGTGAGGATCAGTGCCAGCCACTGCCTGCCTGCCTGCGTGCGTGCGTGCGTGCGTGCGTGCGTGCCTGCGAATGCAGAGCACAAGCTCACCGCTCAGGCGCGCGAGCGCCGGGAGGATGGCGGCGACAAAGACCAAGACCTTCCTAGCGGCCGCGCTGGCGCTCCTGGCGGCGGCGGCGTTGCTGAGCCAAGCGCACGCGCAGGCGGCAGAGCATGAAAGCGAAGCCAACGCGTGCACGGGTGCAGGCGCGCTGGCCCCTTGGCCGCGCAGCCAACGAGAGCGCCTGTGCGCGGGCACAGCCAAGAGCGCTGAGCCCGTGCAGTGCGTAGCGACCTTCTCGGAGAGGCTGCCGAGTCGCGAGGACCTCATCGCCTTGTGCGCGGGCGCGAGCAATACGGCTGCCATGCGCCACTGCGTGCAGGCGGCACAGGACCATGTTGGCGCTTGGGCCCCGCGCGACTTGATCGCCCTGTGCGCGCGGGCGACTACCTCGGCTGTTGGCCAGTGCATTCACCTCGCCCAGGACGCTCGCATTCCGGTGCAGGACCTGGCTCGCCTTTGCGCGGAGACTGAGTCCTCGCCAGCTGCGGCTGCCAAGGTCTCGTGCGTCGCGGACGTAGTGCGCCTGTCCGGCTTTGAGCAGCCCGAGACCCGCGTGCGGCTCTGCCAGCGCGGCGGCCGATTTGCCGGGTCATGTGCCGAGACCGCGCGCAAGAAGAATCGCGCGCTCGAGGTCGACCAGGTCGTGCACATCTGCCAAGGCGCCGCCTCCAGCGCGCCTGGCGACTGCGCTGTGGCATGCGCCGGCGGACCCCCTGAGGCGTGCGCGGAGGTGTGCAGCGGCGCCAGGTCCGCGGCGCCTGGCGAGTGCGCCCTGGCCGCCGCCAGGGCGGGCGTGCCACAGCGCCTGGTGGCGACGCTGTGCCGCGAGGCCGTTTCGCTGGCGCCCGTGAGCTGCTTCTCGCACCACGGATGGAACCAGGTGCAGACCGCGGTGGCGGACGCAGATCGCGCGGGCCTATGCAATGCCATCGATGCGCCCGAGAGCATTGCGGAGCGCCTGCGCTGCGTGCGCCAGGCACCGACACAGCTCGACGCGCCAGGGCGGGTCGTCCTGTGCAACGGGACGACCACCACGCCCGAGGCGGACGCCGCCTCGCAGACCGGGCCCAGCACCTGCCTCCGTGACCTGCTGCGCACCAACGTGCCCATTTCGCTGCAGGATGGCCTCGCACTCTGTCGCGCGCACGGATCCTACTCGCGCGCCGAGGAGCACGGCGTAGCCAGGGCGCACTGCATGCGCGGCCTGCGGCACCACAGTGCGCCTCTTGAGGCGGCCGCCGCGCTCTGCCGCGACCCGCACCTGGCGCCGGGCATCCCGGGCGACCCGCAGCTGCGCTGCCTCGCCGCGGCGGCCAAAATCGACCCCGCGCTCACAACCGACGCTCTGGTGGCACTCTGCCGCGGCGCCCAGGACTCCGGCCCAGCCACGTGCTTTGCCAAGGCGCAAAAGGCCGGCCTCTCGGGTGGCGCGCGGAACGAGCCCGTCATCGCCGCCTGCGCTGCACCGGCCCATCTGCATGGCCTCTGCTGCCTCGAGGCCCTGGCGCGCGGTTTTTCCAAGCCGCACTTGGCCCAGTACGCGAATTGGGCGGCGGAGATGTGCCGCGACGCGCCGGCCGACGCGTGCCGCGGCCCGGCCGAGTGCCTGGTCGAGGCCGTGGGACGCAAGCTCGACGCCGACTTCGCCGCGCGTCTCTGCCGCGGGGCCCGCGACGCATACCCGGTGCGCTGCGCCGTGCAGATGGGCCGGGCTTTCAAGGACGCGGACAAGGAGGACGTCATGCGCGTGTGCGAGCCGGCCGCCGTGGACGCGGCCGGTGCCGCGCTTTCTTCGGTCGGGCTCGACGGGCGCGACCCGGCCGCCTGCATGGAGTTCGGCAAGCCATTGCTCAAAGCGCGTGTCTTCGACCGCCCGCGCGAGCGCCTCGAGGAGCTCTGCATGCGTGCCGAGTATGGCCGCGACGCTGCGGTGGACTGCGTTTGGGCGCACCGCAGGCTCGTCGGCGGCGGTCGCTCCGAGAGCGAGGCCGTCGTCGAGCTCTGCGCCAGCGTGCCAAACGGCACGCAGACGCTCGTGGACTGTGTCCTCGAGGCGCCCCTGGCCACACCGCATCGCGAGCGCCTCTGCACAGGGAGCCTCGCCGGCGACGGACCGGCGGTCTGCGCCGCGGCGCTCGTGGCCTCGCCGGAGCGTCTCAGTCCCGAGACCATCGTGGAGGCCTGTGCCGGTGCCCCGAGACCAGGTACGCTGCGAGCCTCTTGCGTCCTGGACGCCCTCGCCGCGCAGACCAAGCGAGTTAGCACCAAGTCCGTGCTCAAGCTGTGCCGCGCCGACGCGGGCCGCGACGGAGCGCAGCTGACCCGGGATGCCGCCACGCTCGCGGACCTGCTTCAGGTCAAGCCGGCGCAGACGCTCGAGCTCGCCTCGCTCGACGCCAGCCCCGAGTGCGTGCACGTTGCTGCGCGTCGCGGCTTCGCCCTTGGCCAGATCGCTGCGGTCTGCGCGGGCGGCGGGGCCGCGGGACCGCCCGCAGAGTGCCTCCAGGGGCTCGCCCCGGCCTTCGCGCCGGCGGAGGCCGCACAGCTGTGCGCGGGCGCCGACAAGGACCGCGTGCGGTGGCTCCCGCGGTGCATCCAGGCGGGCTCGGGCGGCGGTCTCGATGACCCAGTCGCCGTGGCGCGCCTCTGTGCGCCCGGTGCCGGCGACCTGCGCGGCCTGGCCCCGTGCGTGCGCTTCGGGCTTGAGCTTGGCCTGTCCCAGGCCAAGACGGCCGCCCTGTGCGCCGGGCACGCCAGCGACGTGCCAATCCGCTGCTACGCGGAGCTCAGGGAGGATCCAATCGGCTTCACAGACGACCAGCTCGTCACGCTCTGCCGCACCGATCCGCGCGGGGCGCAGGACTGCGTGGCCCAGGTTTTTGGTGGCAGCACGCGTGACTTCGAGAAGCGCCAGCTCGCCACCTTTTGCGCCGCCGCGGCCGGCGGTGCCAATGTGTCGGCCGCCTGCTTTGCGGCGGCGCCTCTCTCCTGGTCCGTGCTCGACAGGACGGAGCTCTGCACGGGCGCCTCGAACGCCTCGCCAGGCATGTGCGCCGCCGCCGTCACGAATCTGCCACGGCTCGCTCGGGGGCAGGCCATCGCGCTGTGTCGGAACGCCACGGACCAGCGGCCAGCCTCCTGCGCGCAAACGGTCCTGCCCACGGCGGGCGCCGACCTGGCCGTGGCGCTCTGCCAGCAGCCGATCGTGCCTGCGGACCTCGAGGGCGCCTCGGAGGCGCCGCAAAAGTGCGCGGCGCACGGGCTGGCCGGCCGCGCCGCGGGGACGCTGACTCGGCGCGAGATTGAGACCTGCCGCGTCGCCGTCTGCGTGCCCTGGCGCCTCGCTGTCTTCCAGACGCGCGAGCTCTTCGAGCTGGTCACATCTGGCACGCTGCTCTCCGGGCAGGACCTTGGCCCGCTGCACTTCCAGCTCGTGGACCAGTTCGACTTTCCCGTCAATTTGACGGCGCATGCGGGCCGGCAAGACTACGTCACGCTGCGCGCGCGCCGCGCCGGCACCGTGTCGCGCGACTTTCTCCCAAGCGACAACCTCGAGGCGGACGACGTGCGCTACCGGCCTGGCGAGTGGATCACCTTCTCGCAGGTGCGCTTTGCGCAGGTGGCGGGCGACCTCGAGCTTGTCGCGGTCATGGCGTCCATGCCGACGCTACGCTCTGCGGTCCTCCGCCTCTCGGTGCACCGCAACATGGTCGAGGCGCTCCGCGCATTGCGCCGCTGCGCCTCTGTCCCGGTGCGCCTCCAGTGCGCGGTGGGCGAGGCAGGGATGGCGGCGGCCGACGCCGTGCACTTCGTCTCACGGCCCTGGTCGGCCTGGCTGCTGGCCAGCGCCTGCGAGGCGGAGCTGGCCGCTATGGGCATTGTCGTGCTGCGCAGCCCGCAGCCGCTTGCCCGAGGCGCCTTTGTCGAGCTCCAGAGCGGGCCTGCCAAGCTGCTCTCCGGCCTTGGCGTGCCCACGGAAGAGATGACCGCCGAGGAGGTCCTTGGTGTGTCGGAGGACGCCACCTCGTCCCAGGTTCGCAAGGCATACTACCGCGCCTCGCTCGAGTGGCATCCAGATCGGTGGGTGGCGTACCACCCCGACCTGCAGGCCCAGGCGTCCGACATTTTTCAGCGCATCGCAGTAGCGAGCCAGGAGCTGCAGGAGCGCATCCTGCTGGCTAAGGAGCCCCTCGAGGCCGCCGCCACTGCGGCCTCGGCGTGCGCGGCATGAGACGGAGAATCATACCGCCGCGATCGCGATGCTTGCATCGTTCTCTCCCTTTCTTAACTTAGAGCTTCTCTAAAAGGTGACCATGGAACATGTACGAAGGAAAGGAATACGCTTGCTCGAGTATGCAGCATGCGTGCAGCATGGTGCGTGCAGCATGCACGCGTCATGGAAGGTAGTCTTCTCTTCCTCCCCCCTTTCATACTTCTCTCCCGCCCGTCTTTGCAAGACGACGATCTGAGGATCTTGACCCGGACTCCGCCAAGACGCGCTGCATGAAGACAGCTTTCAAGCCCAAGAGACGGTCCTTGTCGTCGCCGGGAATGCTCGGGTCGCAAAGCAAGAGGTCGAGCAGCGCGACAGCCGCCTCGAGCGCCTGTGACGAACCGCGCGCGTGCGCGGCGAGGACGCCTGTGCCATCGGCAGCGTCCTCGGCGCCGCCGGCGCCGCCCTCCTCTTCGTCCTGGTCGGCGCTCTCGTCGTTCCGAATCTCGCGGCTCGCGCACGCGTTGCCGAGCTGCAGCGCAATCTCGATGATTAGACTCTCCGCGCTCGGAAGCTGGTCCGTGGCGGCAAGCTGCCGAGCCTGGGCGCGGAAGCGCTCCCCGTGGCCGGCCGTCTCGGCATACAGCGTCCGGATCTCCTCTCGCATGACGCGCGCGGCGCGCAGGAGAGTCGGGTCAGGCACACCCGCGGCGCGCTCCGTGGCGTCAAGCCCCAGCGTGAGCAGCTTGAGCGCCTTGACGGTCAAGACGAGCGCCACGGCTGCCGAGTTGCGGTAGTGTGCCATCTTCACATCGCAGGTGATGCGCGACTCGGCCTCGGCGTCACCGGTCTCGCTCGCGGCGAGCTCATGCGCGATGCTCATGAGCACCCGCACGCGCTTCGCCAGCTCTCCGGCGAACCGCAGCGCCTGCACGGTCAGCGCAGTTCCGGCGCTCTGTGAAGGCGCGCCGCCGGCCTGCGCGTGCGGCCGTCGCTTGGGGCTGCGCACGGCCCCGCCGGCACTCCCGCGCCGGGGAGACGGGACGTGCTGGTGCTGCACGCGGGGCAGCGCGCTCTGCGTGCGTTTGCGGGCGACGTCCGCCTTGGCCGCGGACTGGATGAACTCCCAAGTTTCGTCACCAGGACTGGGCGGCGCCGGTGGCGTGCCGGTCGGCCGAGGCACGCCGCAGGCGCTGGCACCAGTCCCGGAGCCCGCGACAGCCGACGTCGCGTTGTGCGCGGCGTCTTCGCCAGTCTCGGGCGCTTCGTCCTCGTCAGACGCCTCCGCCGCGGAGTCGGGCAGGTCAGACTCCTCGCCGCTGTCCTGGCTGTCGCCGGCGACGAGCTGCGCGAGAGCGCCATTGTCCGGGTCCGGGCCCTCGCGCAAGAATGGATGATTGTAAAAGTCTTCAAAGCCAGAGCGCTGCGCCGGGTCGGCCTGAAGCAGACTCTGCAGCAGGTCCACGCAGGCCTCTGGACAAGGCCGCGACTCGGTCGGGAAGCGAAAGGGCGTGCGCAAGATGTTGCGCAAGAGCTCGCGCGGCGAAGTGCCGTGGTACGGCGGCCTGCCCACTAGCATCTCAAAGAGGATCGTCCCGGCCGACCACAGGTCAGCGCGGCTGTCGTAGCGTTTGCCGTCGAGGACTTCGGGCGCCTGCGGCGAAAAGAGGGACAGAGACAGAGCAAGTCAGTTGGCGGTCGCGCGTCAGCAAGGCACAGTGCGCGGCGCGTACGAGCGATGACGTACCATGTAAAGAGGGCTGCCGCACATGGTGTCGGCCATGGCGGCGGCGCCGAGGTGGGTGGCGAAGCCAAAGTCGGCGATCTTGAGCACTCCGCGCGCGGAACGCTCCGTGAGCAACAGATTGTGCGGCTTGAGGTCGCGGTGGATGAGGTCCTGCGACCAGAGAAAATGCATGCCGTCAGCCAGCTGTCGCACGAAGTGGCGCGCTAGCTCGACGTCCATGGGCCCTGTGCTTCGGAGCAGCGCGTGCAGGTCCCCGCCGGCGCAATACTCCATGACGAGATAGATGTGGCGCTGCGTCTCCACGGTCTCGAGCAGCGCCACGATGTTTACATGCGTGAGCCCCTGCAGGATGGACACCTCCTTGTGCAGGTTGCGCTCCAGCTTCTTGGTTAGCTTGGACCTCGAGATGGCCTTGATGGCCACGCGCGTGGGCCAGGCCGCCGCCTCGGCCCCGTCGCCGGTCCCACCGCGCCCGCCGCCGGCGCCGCCCTCCTCGCTGCCGCCGCCGCCGCCGCCGGCAGCCGCGCCCGCCTCCGCGCCCGCCTCCGCGCCCGCGCCCGCGCCCGCGCCCGCACCGGCGCCGACGCCGTCGCGCGCGCCGCGCGGGGTCGCGTCATGCCGCGGAAGGGTCGCCTCCGCCGCGGCGCTCGCCGCCTCCGCCGGCGCGGCCTCGCGGCGGCGCGCCAGGAAGACGCTCGCGAAGGAGCCCGCGCCCAGCCGGCGCTCCAGCTCCCACCGCCCCACCGCCTTGCGGCTCATGCCGCCGGCCGCATGGATCGCGGACTGCGCGCCCGCGCCGCCGCAGTCGCCGCCGCCGCCGACGACGACGACGCACGAGGAGCGCGACAAGCACGGCATGAACAGGGACGAGGAGGGCGCGATCGGAGAGGCCAGGAGGGAAACTCGGACGAGGAAACGTGGACGAGGAAAGCTCGCCGAGGTCAACGCGCAAGATCTTCGAGTTGAGGAGAACTCTCAGTCAGGCCGGTCACGGTCGGGCCTTGAACGAGAGAGAGCGAGGGAGAAGAGCAGCACCGCCAGGGACCCGCCAGGGCGTTCGAGGCGTAAGTGCGCCGCGGCAAGTCGGTCTGCGGCGCACTGCAGCGTTGTAGCTTCGCTCTGCGAGCGAGCTGCGGCTTGGCGCGAGGAGGGACCTTCCGTGGGCTGTTCGAGATGATGACCATCGGCGAGCGAGCGTGTGCGTCGAGGTGCTGGAGATGTTTATGAGTTTCAAGGCAAGAAGTTGTACGGTAACCAAGCTGGAGGAGCCTCGGAGAGGATGATTTAGGCCTCACAAGTCAGTCAGAGATTGGGCTCATGCCCGCCAAGGGCGCGGCTCTAGCTAGCCTACGCAGAGCCGCGCCTCATGGCAAAATGGCACAGGGACCAAGGAGATTTTCAAGCGGGAATTTCCTGTAGACGGCAGCATCGCAGAAAATGCGGCAGCGCCTTCTCCTTTGCATCGTTCATTTCTTCGCAACAGAATACCTACAGCTTCAGTCACACTTGAGGGGGAAGCGAGCCTCAATGGCAATCTTGTTGTCGCAGCTGGGACAGATGCCAGAAGGGACCTGCTTGGTGAGCGCCCCAAGCGAGGATGTGTTGAGCATGCGAGGGTGCAGCTTGGCCTGGCCGAGGTGATGGCAGCCAGAACGCAATGTGAGGCGAAAATGAACGCATGCCTCGGTCCAAAAGCGCAGCATGATGGCGTCCGAGAGACCTGGAAAGTGGCGCTGGAGCGCGGTGCCAACCTCGCCAGCACAGACGAGGCGCGGGCGCAGCTCACCCGATGGCAGCGTCACGCGCGTGTCGGTACACGTCTGCTCAACGACCTCGTACATCTCATTGAAGAGCGCCTGTTGCTCAATGCCACTGCTCTCACGCCACTTGGCAAGGCGGTAGATTGTTGCGACGTAGTTGGCGCCAAGGAGCGTTGCGAGGAGCATGCCAAATCCCCACGCCCACTGACCGGCGCTGAGGAAGGCGATCCCAATCGCCATACCTGTCCCGATGCTGCCGCGGTCCGCCAGCATCGCCTTGGTACCCTCCGGATCCCAGAACTGGATGGCATGCAGCTGGATGGGGGCCGCGCCGGCACTCTGACGAAGCAGGTCCACCCTGCTACTCGCCGACGCAGCGCAGCGCGTGCCGCTGGCCTGTGCATGCGACTGCGACTGCTGCTGCGGCTGCTGAATCTGCTGCGACGCTTGATACTGCTGCTGCTGCTGCTGCTGCTGCTGCTGCTGCTGCTGCTGCTGCTGCTGATAGGGTCCCGACGAGACCTCCCTGACGTTGTTCCACGCAGCCTGCGGCATGTTCCAGCTTGATGCCTGGCTCAGACCTGTGGAGCGAAAACCTCCGCCATTACTTCCCAAGGACGCATAGGCGCGCCGCGCCGAAGCGATACGCTGATCACTGGATGCAGCCGACATATAGCCAGCTGCCTCGGAAGCCGCCGTGGAAGCTAAGCTGATTGAGTCAAATGACTCATAGCCATTGTTTCGGCCAGAACCTACGAGAGGCTGCTGATACATGCTGTCCACGCCAGAACCTGGTGGACCCGCACGACCGACGTCCCCTAGCGAACTCGTCTCAGAGCTTGAAGAGGACCAGTATCGTGAGGACCGGGAGGTGGCGCTGGACGCGAAAGACGAAGCCGTCGGCGACGGGTTGGCCCGCGTCTGCGGGTCTGTCGCGGCAACGGCGGCAGCGGCGGCGGTCGCGACTGCTGCCCCGCGCAGCGACGATGTGCGCCCTGATCCGCTGCGTTGCCTGTGACGGAGCTGCGTTGAGGCCGAGGACGCGTAGCCCCCGCTGCCGCTGCCACTCCCACTGTAGCTACGGCTGCGGTGCCAAGTCCGCTGGCTCACGCTGGCATCGTCACTCTCTTCGTCGCTACTCACCCAGATTCCGTTGGCCTCATGGTGGATCGTGGCGCGCGCCTTGCGGCTGCTGGCGCGGGTGCGGACCTCATCGTCGTCCGAGGAGTCGTCGCTGCTCACAGGCACGGCTGTTCTCTCAGCATGAATCGTGTCCCGCGATCTCGGTTTTGACACGGCCCGCTGGCTGCGCGGGGGCGGCCTCCACGGCTCGCTCTCGCAGCCGCTCAGGCCGGTCGAACTATCGTCTCCTTCGGTCGCGCGGCGCCTGTACCGATGCCGCGCCAACAAAGCCTGGCCAGGGTTTTTGCCCTGTGTCGGCCGGCGCCGCGCCTTGAACGCGGCACTCTCTGGCACCCACTCTCGCTCCACGCGAGCATCTTCATCTGCGTATCTCTGTTGCATCCGGTGCGGCGACTGCTGTATCGGCTGCATCTGCATCTGCTGCACTTGCATCTGCTGCATCTGCTGCTGCTGCTGCTGCTGCTGCATCTGCTGCTGCTGCTGCTGCTGCTGCTGCTGCTGCTGCTGCTGCCGCTGCATCCGATAGCTCATCGCGGCTGCGCGCTCGCGTCCGCAGCTGCACGTGCGCCGTGGTCCCTGCCTAGCGCCGCACCGGCGCAAGCTCGCTCTCCCCGCTCTCGCTCTCGCGCTCGCGCTCGCTGCTGTACTGAGCTGCCGCTCGTGGCGCCTCACCGCGCCTCACCGCGCTCTCCGCGACGTGCCGGCGGCGAATGCAACGCACACTGCCAGTGCACAGCTCGTGGGAAGCTTTGTTGTCGAAGTCCTCAGCGTAGCACGGTGCACACAACCGCCAAGTCGGCGGTCCCCACGCAAGAAAACACGTATTATGTATGTGCAGACGCGCAGCGTTCAACTACTCAGCACGCTGCTGGGACCGCCCTGCCCGGCAGCCCCGGGCCGGGCGCGGTACCGCGACGCGACACTGCTCTGGTGCCCGTGCCCATGACCTCGGCCGCGAGCGGCAACGGACATGAGCGTCGCTGGCGCGCGAGCGAGCCATCGGGCCTCGGGCTTTTGCACGGCGCTGCGGACGCCACGCCCAGACCGCGCTGCAAGCCCGGCCCTTCCTTCCCAACGCGCATCGCGAGCGGCGGCGGCGGCGAGCGGCGGCAGGTGGCGCACGTGGCGGCTGGCTCCCTCCGCGCGCCCGACCCGCGGCCCGCGAGCGGCACGCAGCGCGGCGAGTGGCGGGATCGGCCGTCGGCGCACCCAGCACAGCACCTCCGCGAGCTGGCCGCAGCCGCCGGGAGAAGCGCCAAGAAAGGGAGGAGGAGGAGGGCGAGGGGAGGCGCCGCGCGGCGAAGAGCAGCAGCAAGGATGCATCCGCCCCTGGACCGGCCGCACCCGTACTGCCAGCACGTGATTGACGCGCTGAGGAAGTGCCACGAGGATAACCCGTACATGAAGTTCCTCGGCTCCTGCAACGAGCCCAAGGCGGCGCTGGACAAGTGCTTCCGCGCTGAGAAGGAGGTCATGCGCAAGCAGAACGCCGAGAACGCACGCGAGAGCAGGAGGCGCGCCGACGAGCGCATCGCCGCCGACCGCGCGGCTGCCGCGGCCGCCCAGCCCACCGCGTAGAAGCCACATGTCGCGGCCCCGTTTCCCTGCAGGCGGCCTTTTTCCACGTTAGAACTGGGCACACATGTGGCCTCTGCTCAAAATGAGATGACGCGGCGATTTTTGATTCGCGGGACAAAGCCTTCGTTCACTTCCCTCTTTGAAGGGACCACTGCCTTCTTCTTGCTGCCGCAGCACCCCATTCACGGTTCGCTTCTGCCCCCCCCCCCCCCCCGCGCGCTTTGAGCCTTGTGCGTTTTGTGTCGTGACCCTCGATCGGTCCCTTGCGTCTTCGCCTCGCGCAAGTCTCTGTCCTCTGTCCCCACTTCATTTTCTGCTTGCCAGCTCACCCCTCCTTACAAAGCTCACTGCAGGTGTTGTCGTGTCATCCACCACCACCTTGCGGCGACCACCGCCTCGTTCGGCCTTTGCCATCGACGGCACCCCGCATTGCACTCGATGGCTCCATTTCAGCGTCGCAGATCGGCCCGAAAGTGCCACAGTGAGTCGTTGGGCATGCATGCGAAGCCTTGGTGGGCGTGCTGGTACTTTTTGATCGGGCCGACCAGGCCCAGCCAGGTCATCATTGTGTCGCGATCCGGCGTCCGACTCGGACGTCCGTCAGCGCGCCTTCCTACCACCACGAATCGCTCGAACCGCCTGGCATCAAGTTCCGACTTGCGAGAAAGGAGCCAAGGTTCCAGCGCCAAGAGGTCGTCGCAACCTGCACGCGCCGCGCCGCGGCAAACAACAAAGAGAAGGGAAAAAAAAAAAGACACACAGCGTGACGAGTCTGACGACGACGTGAGATCGTTGCTCATCAGGATGTTTGGTTGTCGTCATCGTATCCTTGGCCGCACGCATCCTTGGCCGCACGCACCGTATCGGCAGCGAGCGCGGCGCCGCGGCGCCCACCCCCATCTTCGCGAGGAGCCATCGCCGCGCAGCGCGGGAGAGCACGCAGCCTATTTGCGCGGCCGCGGTTGGTGCGGCGGTGGTGGCTGAGCGAGGTATCCATCCCACCAACCGTGGTAGTATCTTGAGGATTGTTTTGTTTTATGGCTGGCGGCACCCGGGCCGGGACCAAACGAAGCCGCAGAAAGCTTGCGCGCGCGCGGGGCGGGAGGAAAGCGGCGCGCGCACAGCGGCGCAGACAGGGAGGGAGGACAGGCTCGCGGCGCGCGCGCGCTTTCACGAGCGGCGAGGGCGGCAGGCGCGCGGCGCGCGAGGGAAAATCAAACGGGCTAAAAAGAGCCCCAAGTGCGGAGCGCGCGGCGGCGGCGGCGCGGCGCGACGCCTTCAAACCGCCGCTGGGGCGCAGCGCGAGCGCGGGCGCGGGGCGCGGGGCGGCGGCGGCGGCGCGGGCAGAGGGCGGCGCGGCGGCGCTCGCGGCGCGCGCTCGATCGGCGCGGCGCGGCGCGGCGCGCGGCGGGTCCGCCGGGTCGCGGGCGGCCAGTGGCGCGCGTCTTCTTCAACTCAACCATCCGCATCCCGTCTCCGAGGCAAGCAAGCAAGCGAGCGAGCAAGCGAGCAACTACCACGCGCGGCGCGAGGGGCGCGCGCAGAGGTGGCGGCGGCGACGGGCGCGCGCGGCGCAGCGCAGCGCGCTGCGGGCCCCGCGCGCGGCTGCGGAGGGCGCTGCGGCGCTCCGTGGCGGCGGGCGTGGAGGCTGACCGGCCGCCTGACTACGGCCCTAGCAGCGCGGCGGGCGAGCAGGCGAGCGGGCGAGGCGGCCGCGCGCAGGCGGCGCGGCGCGGCGCGGCGACGGCACGGCGGCGGCGGCGGCGGCGGCGCGCGGTACGGGCCGGGCCGGGCGCGCGTAGCGATCGGCCCGGCGGCGCTGGACGGCGACGGCACCAGGCGAGGTCGCGATTGACCTGGTACCGGCAGGAAAAAAAATAGGCGGGGCCGCTTCACCTTTCTGCAGGCGGCATGCCGGATCACGACGAGGAGGACGAGGCGTACGACGCGCACGGTGCCGCGCCCGCGCCCGTGGACGGCCAGGACGGCGTGCGGAGGTCGTCGCGCGTCCGGCACCGAGCCACGCGCACCGTCAACTACGCGGAGGACAACGATGACGACGATGACGAGGCCTTTGGCGAGTCGGAGGCCGACACGAAGCGGCGGCTAGAGCTGGAGCGCGAGGATGAGGTGCTGGAGCAGGGCCCTCAGATCGAAAAGTTCCTGGGCATGCGGGACGCTGGGCGTGGCCCGTTGCAGGAGCTTCTCGTCAAGTACAAGAACCAGTCGTATCTGCACGTAAAGTGGGTCCACGAGAACGAGATCAAGGCGCTGCACCGCAAGTTCAAGCCCATGGTGCAGCGCTTCAAGCAGAAGATGCGGTCCGGGCGCGAGAACATCCCCATCAATGACGACGGCGAGGAGGAGTTCTTCGACCCGCGCTACACAGAGGTGGACCGCATCCTGTCGGAGACGACGCAGGTCATGGAGGAGGGTCGCGCCGAGATCGTGGCTGACCTGCACTGGTTCCAGTGGGCCGGCGGCTACCTGGGGGGGGATAAGTCCGGCAAGGCGGTGCGAGACCTGCTCACGCCCAAGGAGCGCGCCGAGCGCAAGGTGGGCAAGAAGGAGACCATCAAGAAGCTCTACCTGGTCAAGTGGTGTGAGCTGTCCTACAAGGAGTCCACCTGGGAGTACGAGGAGGACGTCCAGGACGACTACCAGCTTGCTCTCTTCCACCGTCGCAACCGCGTGCCAACGCGGGGTTCGCACGTCTCGGACGACGACATGCTTTGGCCCGCGCTCATACCGAGTGCGCCACCGCAGGGCCGCGGCGGCAAAGGCAACAGCGGAAGCAGCAGCTCCAAGAAGGACGAGAGCAAGGACGACGGCGACGGAGACGGCGAGGATGACCTCGGCGTGGACTCGAAGCTGCCGAGCGTTGCAGCGCAGTGCGTGGAGGACCGGCGCGCGCGCTCGTGCGTGACCATCCCGGCGGCGCTGCGGGGCTTTGTAATGCCGGCGGACGTGTGCATGCTACTGACCGGCGACGAAATTATCGCCGTGGAAGATGTGAGCATGCAGGGACTGAACCTGGTCACGGTCAGCAAGCATCTTAGCGCGCGCCACGAGGAGGTGCTCAGCGGCAAGAAGACCTCTTACACGGTGACGATCCGACGCTTCGTGTACCGGTTCGACCGGCGACGAGACCCACAGACGGGCCAGCTCCCGGTAGAGACGGTGCTCTTCACCATCAACCTCGGTCGCGAGCCGCTCGGCGTGCGGCTAGGCCTGGTTGGCGAGCACGGCCGCTACGAGTATCGCATCGTGAGCCGGCCTAAGGGAGCCCTCACGTGCGCGTACATTGAGGGCCTGCTGCACCGCGACGAGCTCTCGCGCGCGCCCTTGCCAAACCACCATGCCAACCACGCGCTGCGCGGCGCAGCCATCGCGCTCTTCCGCGTGCTTCTCAACGTCGTGTGGGCGCGGCGGGACGTTGGCGTGGCGCGCCTGGCCAAGCTGGCCGGCTGCGAGCTGAGCGTCTTTGCGCGCTGGCTCATGGGCTGGCCCTCGCGCGGCATGGAAGCCTACAACGACATGTGCGAGCACACCGAACAGAACGTGGTGCGCATGCTGTACCGGCTGCGGCTCGTCTTTCAGTTTGCCACCTACGGCAAAGTGAGCCCGTCGCGGTTGGACCGTCTGCTCTTTAGTCGCGTCCCAGATGCCACCGTGCAGCGGCGTCTCTCGCACCTGCAGACGGCGCTCGGATATCTCCACGCGGAAGTGGCGCGAAAGAAGGAGGCCAAGGCGGTGGCCAAGGCGGTGGCGGCCGTCAAGGCCGAGCCGCAGCAGCTGCAGACGACGACCACCACCACCACCACCACCACCACCACCAAGGCGGAGGACGGCGAGGCGGGCGACCCTCCCGCGGACCAGAAGCAGGAGGCGGCCATGATTGCCGCAGCGGAGGCGGCCAAGAAGCGCGTCATTGCCGGGGCGGCACGCAAGGCGCAGCAGATGGAGCAGGAAGACGGCCACAACGTGGAAGACAACTTTCGCATGCACCGGCTGGTCAAGGTGGCGTCTGTCCTGGACAACATCATCACGCGCATCGAGGACCAGCACTTGAAGGAGTCCGGCCTGTCGCTCACGCGCTGGCGCAAGGCGCAGGGGTCCTCGTACGACGCGATGCGAATCGAGCCGGAGGACGTCCGCTTCGACGGGTCACCGCGCACGGCGCCGGACGAGGACCACGTATACGTGGCTCGGCACCTGTCGCAGGTAATCAAGGCGATGCGACCAAATCTTCGCGTGTGGCAAAATGGTTCTTCCGACAGTCCGCAGGTGCGCGAGGCGCTGCGGCAGGCGAACGCCATCTCGGACCCGCACCAGCGCGCCCAGGCGGTCCAGCAGATTAACACGCGCGTGCGGATGGAGGCGTGGCAGGTGGCGGTCTCGCTCATGCCATTGCCGGAGGAGGACTTTGTCGGCGAGGTGAGCACGCAGCAGCAGCTCGGGCTGCAGCGGCAGGAGATGCAGTTGCGGCAAAAGGCGCTCGGGGAGGGCGCGCAGCTGGAGAACCAGAGCACGGTGCGCGCCTTCAAGGCCCAGCGTGCGGCACTCGCGGAGCTCCACCGCAAGCGCTTCGTTCCATACAACCCGCGCAACCAGCCGCGGTACAAGAACGGCAACATGCTGCGGCCGTACCAGCTGCAGGGCATCAACTGGATCCTAGAGCACTGGTACCGTGGCGTCAACTGCATCCTGGCGGACGAGATGGGTCTCGGCAAGACGGTGCAGGTGGTGGCGACGCTGGAGCATATGCGCACGCGCGCCAACCTGCGCGGGCCGTTCCTCATCGTCGCGCCGCTGTCCACCATTGGCCACTGGCACCGCGAAGTGGAGACGTGGACCGACATGAACGTGTGCAAGTACTACGACGTGGGCGGTGCCGAGGCGCGCGAGGTGATTCGGCGCTTTGAGTGGTACTACCCGGGCATGGAGGGTCGCAAGGACGTGCTCAAGTTCAATGTGTTGGTGACCACCTACGAGTGCTTCATGCAGGACGTGGACCACCTGACCTCGCTGCCTTGGCTCGGCATGGTCATTGACGAGGGCCACCGACTGCGCAGCGTCAAGTCCAAGCTGCTGGAGATGCTGCTTCGCATTCCGGACGCGCTGCGACTCTTGCTGACCGGCACCCCGCTGCAGAACAACATCCTGGAGCTGTGGTCGCTGCTCAACTTTTGCGACCCGAACCAGTTCCCAGACCAGCACCAGTTCATGTTCAAGTATGGCGACATGCAGAGCACGGAGCAGCTGGACCAGCTTCAGCAGGAGATCGCCCCGTACATGCTGCGGCGCGTCAAGGAGGACGTAGAGAAGAGCATCCCGCCCAAGGAGGAGACCATCATCGACG
Source organism: Thraustochytrium sp. TN22 (assembly GCA_013306675.1). NCBI lineage: Eukaryota > Bigyra > Thraustochytrida > Thraustochytriidae > Thraustochytrium > Thraustochytrium sp. TN22. The sequence continues at coordinate 70,722 of JABLUY010000107.1, read as the reverse complement.
TGGAGCTGACGATGTTGCAGAAGAGGTACTACCGCGCCATCTTCGACCGCAACCGGCAGGTGCTCTACAAGGGCTGCAAGGGTGGCAACAAGCCGCAGCTCATCAATGTGGAGATGGAGCTGCGCAAGTGCTGCAACCACCCGTACCTGATCTCGGGTGTGCAAGAGAGCGAACAGTCCAACCTGCGCAAGGAAATTCGCGCCAAGCTGGCGGCCGTGGAGCGAGAGGTGTCCAAGGGCCGCAAGGCTGACAAGGCGACAGGCGCCGAGGAGAGCGCCACGGACGCGGACGAACAGGCTGATCTCTTGCAGCTCGTGCGCAAGGCGCACAAGGATGAGATGAGCCGCGACGAGCTCTTTGACGTGGCCGCCCTGGAGCGTTGCGTGCGCGGCTCGGGTAAGCTGGTTCTGGTGGACAAGCTGCTGCCCAAGCTGCGCAAGGAGGGCCACAAGGTGCTCATCTTTTCGCAGATGGTGCGCATGCTCGACCTGCTCGAGTACTTGTGCAAGAGCCGCGGGTACCCGATGGAGCGCCTCGACGGCGGTGTGCAGGGCAACGTGCGGCAGGCGGCCATCGACCGCTTCAGCGACCCGGCGTCGAACTCCTTTGTGTTTCTGCTGTCCACGCGCGCCGGCGGCGTCGGCATCAACCTAACCGCCGCGGACACTGTCATCATCTTCGATTCGGACTGGAACCCGCAGAACGACGCGCAGGCGCAGGCGCGCGTGCACCGCATCGGCCAGAAGCGCGCCGTGAAAATCTTCCGTCTGGTGACCAAGAACACCTACGAGGAGACCATGCTGCAGCGCGCTGCCATGAAGCTCGGCCTGGAGCGTGCCGTCTTGGGCACGGTACACGAATCGACGCTCAAGGCGAGCAAGGGCGGCGCCGGCAAGGACTCGGAGAAGGGCGTGGGCGGTAAGAATCTGAGCCCGGCCGAGCTCGAGCGCATGCTTCGCGAAGGCGCCTACCACCACCTGCGCGAGGATGACAACGCGGCGGCGCGCACCTTCGTGGGCGCCGACATTGACGACCTGCTCAAGACCAACGCGCGCACCGTCAAGATGGACCGTGTCAAGGATGGATCGGGCGGCGGCGCGCTCGACAAGCTCAAGCACAACACTGTCAACAAGACTACCTTCAAGGCGGAGGAGCGCGAGGACGGCGTTGACATCAACGACCCGAACTTCTGGGCCAAGGTGCTGCCGGACATGGCCACGCCCGACACGCTCCTGGCCAAGCTCAACGACATGCAACAGGCCATGGAGCTGGGTCGCGACCGCACGAAGCGCCGACAGTTCATGGAGGACGTGCGCCTGCTGGTGCGCGACATCGTGGCGCAGCGCACGGCTGGCGAGATGGTCAACGAGCACGACCTGGAGACAGCCCTCTCGCTCCTTGTGCAGATCAGCAATATGCGCAAGACGTTTGGCTCCGAGAGCTTCGACCCGGAGAACCCGGCGCGCAAGGTGTACACGGAGCTGGCGGAGCGCTGGATGCGCCGCCTTGAGAGCCTTCGCGAGCGCCGCGCGCGCCGTGGCGGGAACGCTTCGGCCGACAGTGACGATGAACTCTTCTCGGATAACGACAGCGACGCTGGCGGCGGCGGCGGCGGTGGTGGTGGTGGTGGTGGTGAGCTCGGCGCGCGCGCCGCCTCGGCGGCCTCCTCCTCTCGGGCGGCCCTGTATGGCGAGGCAGAGTCGGACGCCGGTGGCGGTGGTAAGCGTGGCCAGAAGCGCAAGAAGAAGCAGCGCCGCGGCAGGTACTCGGAACTGAGCGACGATGACGACGACGACGCTGACGCCGACGCCGACATGTATGAGGAGGGCGGCGCCGCCATGGACGTGGACGAGGGCGAGGGCGGCATCATGAAGGACCACTTTAGCGAGGTGTGCGCGGTGTGCGCGGACGGCGGGAAGCTGGTCATGTGCGAGGGTCCATGCAAGCAGGCGTTCCACCCGAATTGCTTGTCGGCGGAGGGCGCCAAGGACTTGGAGTCCGAGGATAGGTGGTTCTGTCCGGACTGCAAGAATGGCTTTCACACGTGCATGCTTTGCCGCGAGGGCGGGTACGCGGACGTCAAGCCGGACGGAGTCTTTTGCTGCGCCGACGACAACTGCGGCCGCTTCTACCACGTGGCTTGCATTAAAAAGGCCAAGCACGCGCGCATTCTGGACGAGGTCAACTGCACCTTTATCTGCTCTCTGCACGAGTGCTGCACGTGTACGGACAAAAACAAGCCGGTTCAGGTGCACTGCCTGCGCTGCGCCAAGGGCTTCCACAGCGAGTGTATCAACTACAAGCGCTCCCTGCGCCTGCACCGCAACCTCATCATCTGCCCCGATCACCTGGAGGGCAAGGAGTTTGAGGTCTCGCATCACTTCCCCTTCGACCCAGCGCTTCGCAAGCGCTTGGGCGGCACCGCGGCTGCCCCCGCCGCCACGCCGGCGCGTCGCAGCCGCGGCCGCCCGCGCAAGGGCGAGGCTGCCACGCCTGCTGGGACGCCGCCAGGGTCAGCGGCGTCTCGTCGGCGCTCGATGCGGGCACCGCTCCCCGTCGCACAGTCGCGCGGCGCGGACGCGCCGCAGCTGGCGTCCTCCAAGAAGAAGCGGCCCAAGGATGGGCCCGATCTGATCGACGAAGACTGGCGCGAGCACGAGGACCCGCCGTTGGAGCCCGGGAAGCCCGTCATCAAGACGTGCGCGCTGTGCATGCGCGACATGCGCGTTCCTAAGCCGGGCGAGGAGGCCAGCATGCCGGTGCAAGAGCGTCCGCTGCCTTATCCGTTCATGCAGCCCAAGGGCGAGAATCGCTGGGCGCCCGTCTGGACGCACTGGCGCTGCGCCACGCTTAGTCCCGAGGCCTTCATCAAGGACGACAAGTTCCACAATGTGCTCAAGGCCGTTCGTCGAGGCCGTTTCCTGAACTGTGCAGCCTGCGCCACCCGCGGCGCCACGCTTGGCTGCTTTTACGCAAAGTGCGACAAGTCCTTCCACGTGCCGTGCGCGGTCGACACTGGCTGGGACCCGGACACGCAGATCGAGTTTTACTGCGAGGACCACCGTTCCAAGGCGCCTGCTGGCGCCAAGAAGCGCGCAACCGCCCCTGCTACCACCACTTCCAAGGCAAATGCCACCGCGCCGGCGTCCTCAAGCAAACGCCCCGCACCGGCATCCTCGGCGCGCAAGGCCAATGGCACCAAGCGAGCGCGCTCCACCGTGTTCGCGAAGCACGATGACGATCTCGGCAACGATGACGACGATGACTACGCCACCGGTGAAGATGCTGTGGACGAGAGCGACCCCTCCGCGCCGATTGGTGCGCGCAGTGGCCCGCTGTCGTCCTTTACGCAAAAGGCTCGCGTGCGCGGCGACCTCATCACCGTCACCTTTCAAGTCACCGGCGTGGATGTATCCACCTTTGCCAAGCCGGAGGCGGTCAAGCCTGAGATGATCAAGAACAAGGTGGTGGCCAAGGACAAGGGCAAGGTTGTGGCCGAGCCGGCGAAGACCAAGGACAGGGTTGTGGCTGAGCCGGAGACGACCAAGGAGAAAATTGCGGCTGAGCCGGGGGCGGCTAAAGTCAAGGTTGCGGCCGAACCGGCGGCGGCCATGGAGAAGGTTGCGGCTGAGCCGGAGGCGGCCAAGGAAAAGGTTGCGGCTGAGCCGGAGGCTGCCAAGGGCGACGCTACGGCTAAGCCAGAGACGACCAAGGGCGACGCTACGGTAGAGGCAGAGGCGGCCAAGGGCGACGCCACTGCTAAGCCGGAGGCGGCCAAGGGCGACGCTACGGCTAAGCCAGAGACGACCAAGGGCGACGCTACGGCTAAGCCAGAGACGACCAAGGGCGACGCTACGGTAGAGGCAGAGGCGACCAAGGGCGACGCCACTGCAAAGCCGGAGGCGGCCAAGGGCGACGCTACGGTAGATGCAGAGGCGACCACAGGCAAGGCTATGGCCGAGCCTGAGGCGACCACAGGCAAGGCTATGGCCGAGCCAGAGGCGACGACAACAACGACAACAAACGCACCTGCGACTGAGAGCACGACAAAGAGCGCTTCGGAAGCCGAGGCGCCCGAGCAAAGTGCTCCTGCGGAAACTGCGCCAGCTGAAAAGACTTCCGGTGCCGAAGTCTCGCGCGCGGTTGAAGAAGTCCCAAGCGCAGCGGAAAAATCGACCACTGCCGAAGCCTCGGCCTCCGCCGGCGATGCCACAACCAGCGCCGCGCCGCAGGTAGAAGCGGCGCAATGACCTTCGCTGGAAGGAACAAAGAAGAAGAAAATTGATATGAAGAAGAAAAAAGCTGAGCCCGTGATTGATGTGAAAGGGCCTTTGGAGCTCTTTGCGTGTTGCGTACAAATCGTTCATGTGGCATGGCTACTGTCGCTCGAGACAAGAGCCCTCCGCCCAGGCCGGCTCGGCTAGCGGCGCGCGAGCTCCTCGCGCAGGCGGCGCACCTCCTCCTTGAGACTCTCAATGCTGTCGCGCTGGCGCTCAACGAAGGCCGTAAGATACGCATTGGTGTCCTCAAGGTATTCGTTCTGGTCGCGCAGCTTGATCGTGAGGTCCGAGGAGACGCGCGCCGAGGAGCGCATCCAGACATCGGCGCGAGTGCCGAGGAGCACCTGGAAGCTGATGGGCGAGAGGCCGCCCAGGCTAATGCAGGGCTTGACGGCCTGCATCTGCGCTGACGCCGGCGGCATGTCGCCATGAAGCGCGTTCATGACGATCTCATGGCGCGCGGCCTCCTCGGCCAGCGAGCGCGCGTCGGCGCGGCGCTTGCCATCGCCCTGCGCCGCGACTTCGGCCAGCAGGTCCGCCAGCACCGACCCGTGGCCGTTGCCGCGTTGCAGCGCGCTCTGCAGCGACTGCGCCGCGGGCGCGCGCGCGCGCGTCTCCGCGCGCGACAGGCGGTTGGCCACCGCCGCGCGCAGCACGCCGCCCGCGCGCTCCGCATGCCGCGCCGCGCGCTCCGCCGCCGCCGCCAGCTTCGACGCCGCCAGCGGCGCCAGCGCCGCCGCGCCCGGCGCGCGCACCAGCGCCAGCGCGGCCCGCGCGCTCGCCTCCATCCTCCCTCCTCCTCGCCGCCGCCGCCGCCGCGCGCGCGCCGCTGCCGCCCGCCCGCCGCCGCCCTCGCCGCCGCGCGCGCCCCGAGGCCCCCGCGGCCGGACCCGGCTTTGCCCGCCTCGCGCGCGCGTTCGCCGACCGTGGCGGCCTGCTAACCACGACGAATGTTGCGCTTGTCTCTCGAATGAAACGAAACAAATGCCAAGTCCGCCAGTGAGCTAGCCTGCCAAGAGTGGACTTGCCAAAGAACGTGGACTTGAACTCGACCCTGACAGTGCCTGACTGTGTCTCTGAGACCTTTCTTTTGTTTTTCTTTCGCTGGCGGTGGCTGGCCGCCTTTCGCCCTTTCTTTATGTTAGGTAAGAGCGTTATAGGTAACTTACTGTTGGTAATCTACCGGGGCGGCCCTGGCAGAGCGAGGCGCTACGCTCGCCTATGCTTTGATCGTTTTCACCGCTTTGACGCTCGGAGAGGACGCGCGCCGCGCCGCGCCGCGGCCGCCAGCTCAGCTCAGCGGCCGCGGCTGAGCCTTGCTTCGTGGCCCGGGCGACGCTGGGCGTGGTGGGGGAGGACCGCGCCCCAGGTGTGCGCCACGCACACCGGGGGCGCGCTGGGCCAGGGCAGCAGGGCAGGGCTTGCTCGCTCGCTCGCTCGCTCGATCAAAGTCCGGGTCGGCGGAGGCGGCAGTTCGAAATCGAAGGCGCGCGGCGGCGGCGGGCGCGGCGGGCGCGCGGGCGCGGGATGCGGGCGCGGGCGCGCGCGGCGGCGCTGGCGGCGGCGGCGCTGGCAGCGGCGGCGGCCGGCGTGGCGCGCGGGGCCGTGAATGGGGTGAACGAGATGGCGGAGCGCATGTTCACCGAGTACGAGTCGCTGCCGTGCGTGCGCGCGATCGGGAGCGAGGGCGCGGTTGGGTGCGGGTCGGCGAGCAGCGGGGGGGACGGGGAGGGGGGAGCGCTGGTGCTGGTAGAGAGCGAGGAGGAGCTGGAGGCGCTGCTGGAGGACGCGCACGGGCTGGACGCCGTGGCGCTCGTGCTGGACGACGCGCTGCTGCGCGGCGCGACGATGCGCGTGGTCAAAGAGCTGGACGTCAAGGTGAACGTGGCCAACGTGATCGTGACCGTGGGCGAGGACGGGTCGCCGCAGGCGCCGCCGCGCAGTTCCGCGGCCTCGTCCGCCTGGGTACCCGAGGGCGACGGCCTGGTCTGGGAGACCGTGGGCTTTGTGGTAACGCGCCTGCGCGACACCAAGGCCAGCGAGGAGGTGCGCATGCTGGCCAAGAGTAACCGCGACCGCGGCTATTCGGGCGCCGTCTACCTGCACAGTGCGCGCTACCTCTTCTACCTCGGCAAAGAGGACGCCACGAGCCCAGCGTGCCTGAGCTCGAGCCACTGCGACCCGCTGGGCGGCCTCAGCGTGTGGGCGGGCGCCGGAGTGCTACCCAGCGCCGACAAGGCCTCGGTCCTGCTCACCGCCAATCTGGATGCCGTCAGCATTTTCCATGACATGGTGCCAGCGCGCGATACAACGGCCAGCGGCGTTGCCGCCGTGCTCCTGGCGGCCAAGGCGCTAGCGGAGGCCGGCACGGCCGTGCTCGAGGCACTGCCGCGCCAGATTCTCGTCGCGCTCTTCAACGGCGAGACCTGGGACCGCGTTGGCTCGCGCCGCTTCGTGCGCGACCTCTCGCTGGGGGGCTGCCGCCGGACCGAAGCGGCCAACCCGTACAACGGCAGCACCTGCGCCGATCCGCCCGTGTACGCCCTGGCCTGGACCTCGCTTGGGCTCGCCAACCTCACGGACGTGCTGGCTGTCTCGAATGTTGCCGGCACTGAGTCGGCGTCCTACTTTTCGCATGCCGCGGCGGGCGACGCTACGAGCGCCGCGGCGCAGGTCTCGCTGGCCTCGGTCATGACGGCCAGTACGGACTTGGGCATCTCACTCGCCGCGGCCGGCGCCGAGGCGGCCACACGTGGCCTCCCGCCCTCACCCGCAGATAGCTTTGTCGCGGCCGAGGAATTTCAGGGCGCCAGCCTGGTGCTCGCCGGCTTTGACAGCGACGTGGCCGAGTCCAACCCGCGCTTCAGCAGCCGCTACGACCGTCGTCAGGCCGATGCTGCGGAGGCGCAGGCGGCCGCTCGCATCGCGGACGTGGCGGCGCTCATCGCGCGCCACGCCTTTGTTCAGGCGGGCGGCTCCGTGGCGGACGCTGTCGCTTTCGTCTCCGTGAACGCGACGCACGCCGCCGAGCTCTGGGACTGCCTCACCAAGGAGTTCGCATGCGACCTCGTAGCCCGCGTTCTGGGTGCCAGTAGCACCGAGGCGGTGGCGGACTTCATGGCGAGCTCCGCGGTGGCCGCCTCCACCGCGACCGCCGGCGGTCCGCCCAACTTCTTCTCAGGCATATACAGCCCATTCCAGGTCGAGAACAACCGGCTCAAGCCCGTCCCGCTCTTCGCGCGGGACTATTTGGCGCTCTATGGCAACAGCGGCAGCAGCTTCACCTCAGGCGAGGCCGCCTCGGCGGACGCCCCGGCCTGCGCGCAGGACCTGGACTGCATGCTGCTCACCTCGCCGCCCGCCTGCGCGCAGGGCCGCTCTGCGCTTGCCTGCGCACGTGGTGTCTGTCTCTGCAGCAACGCGTACTTCCATGACGCCTTGTCGCCTGCGCTCGTGCTCGAGGACAGCATCTTTCAGGTGGAGGACGGCGCCAACCTGACGGGCGACCGCCTCTGGACGGAGCCGCGCTGGAGCGTCGGCTCGCTCACGCTGTACTTTACGGCGACCAGCTCCTCCACCACCATCGCGCTCCTCGTAACAGGCTTTGTCTTTACCGCAGCCTGCGTCGTGCTTTTGCGCACGGCACGCCTTCGCCTGGGCGACACCAAGTTCAAGCTGGAGTAATGGAAGCCCAAACAATGTGTCCTACGCACCCGAGCGGAGCGCTTCTGTATGGCCGCTGCCCCGGTGAGAAAGTGCTTCCATTGCAGCCAGACCAAGAGACCAAGGGGAAGAAGTGCTTGATGGTGAACACAACATCGTTTAGGATCGGTACCTCGGCAGGCAGGTTCTCACGCCGTGAGGGGACTCCTGGCTAGTTAGCTAGCTAGTCACGAGTCAATAAGGTAGCGGCGCAAGCAGGAGAAGCGAGTCTGCGGCTACGAGACTGGCGTAGCAGGAGGGCTGCTGCGCGCGCGCGCTTCCTTGCTCATTTCAAAGAGTCGTTGCAAGATGTCCTCCATGCTCGGACGGGCGCGCGGGTCGTGCGACCAGGCGCTCTCCATGAGCGCGCGGTACGCCTGCGGGCACGTCTTGGGAACCTTGGGCCGGAGACCGTTCTGCGCGACGTCGATCGCAGTATCGAGCCCCGGGCGCCCGTCGTAGGGCTCGTCTTGTGCGTAAATCTCCCACATGACGATGGCGAAGCTGAAGACGTCCGCCTTCTCATCGTAGGCGTTGCCGAGGATGACCTCGGGTGCAGCCCAGTACGGCGTGCCACAGGCCGTCATTTCTTCCTTGCCGCCCGCGTAGCGACTGAGGCCAAAGTCGCAGATTTTGACATTGTACGCATAGTCGAGCAGTAGGTTGCGGCTCTTGAGGTCGCGCTGGATGATCTTGGCTCGCGAGTGCAGGTAGCGCATGCCCCGCGCCGTGTCTGTGGCGAACTTGAGCATCTTGGTGTATGTCAGGTACGCCTTGCACTCATCTGTTCGCAAGAAATCATACAGACAGCCCTTTTCCAGGTATTCGAGGACCAGGAAGGAGTTACCAGGCTCCAGGCAGGCCCCCATGAAGCGGACAATGTTCGGGTGATGAAGACCCACCATGAGCTCCACCTCGACCACGAACTTGTCGAAGAGTTCTTGCGGAATGTCTTTGTTGGGCTTCTTGATGGCCACCGTGGCGCCCAAGTGCTCGCCGAGGAAGACCTCGCCAAAGGAACCGCCCGCAATCCTCTCGCCCAGCTTGATTTCTCGGGGCGCAATGGCCCAGTCGTCCTCTTTGAGCACGCGCGGCGTCTCAGGCGAGCCCACAAAGATGCGGCCCAGCGGCAGCGTCGCATTCGTTAATGTGCGTGCGATCTTCAGGCTCTTACGCGACGCGGACTGCTTGAATGAGGCAGTCTGCGCGATAGCGCTCGCGGCTGGCCGCACGCGATTCATTTTACTTGAGGCGCTTCGAACAAGCCTGCGCGGCACCAAGACGCTGACCGCCATGCATTGCAGCAGGCAGGCCGCCCATGTGACCGGCCGCTCCAAATCGTCTTCCAGAGAGGTATGCGCCTCCAAGGCTTGCAGCCGCTTCCCCAGCGCGAAGGCCGCCACGTGCAGGAGCACGCATGCGAGTGCAAGCACCGCCAGCACCACCGTGTACTCGACGGGCCAGCACGGCTCCGCAGGCTCCGCCGCGACGTCACACATGCTTGCGCGCCGCGCGCTGCGCCGCCGCCGCCGCGCGGCAGCGAGACAGGTGGCCGCCCAGCGCTCTGCCGCGCAGCGCTGCGCAGCTTTGCGTTGCTCGCGTCGGCGAGGATGCTGCGCGGCTGTGACTCGGGCGGTGCAATGTCGAGGTTCGATTTGCATTTTTCTCTCAACGGAACTTTTGCTTTTTACAGGCGCCGCACGCTGCACTGGCATCTTGCTCATTGCGGTCAAGCCCTGACCTGGCTGTGGAGCGTGAAGGAAATCACAGTGTAGCGTGAAGGAAATCACAGTGTCCTTAGGCCCTAGGCGCTGAGGCTGCACTGCGACGTCTTCCGCTGAGAACGAGACGCGACTCAGTGACGCGGGACTGCCAGTGCCAGTGAAGGGAAGAAAATTTTCCTTGCATCGACGCCTGTGGCAAGGAGCGAACGTCCCGCGACAGGCACCAATCGCGCGCCACGTGCTATTGACCATCTTGGCCCATTAGCGCTTTCGCGATGCATGCGCTCAGGTAGCAACTAAGAGAGCTTATGGGCGCCGAGCGTGCTCCGTGTCCGCTCTGCAAGAAAGGCGCCCGGTCTCGCAGGAGCAAGCCCATCTCGCTGTCGGCCGTCACGCTGCACGCTGCCGGCAACATCGCTCCTGCCACCAACGCTGCGTGACACACGAAGAAGCGTCTCCAAGCGCTATTTTCGTGGTATGGTACCTGGTACTCTCGTGCACGTTTCATTGATGTTCCTAGTCAGCTAGAGAGGAGAAGCCATGGAATGGGCTGACCTGGAGAGCCTTTAACTGTAAGTGCTGGCCCGGACCCGGGCACATTCCGAGAGCCACCAAGAGCGCCAACACCAGCAGCGGTACTGAGTTAAGTTCGGAGGACTCGTATACGAATAGCGTTGCAAGTGCAGGCAAGCGGTTCCCGAACTGTAGGTTGCACCTCTCTCTTGAGAGGCTTGAGAGCGCCGTGAGTTGTCCAGTCTGCCCGCACTCCTATGCTGAGAGCAGGACAAGAGCTACGCAGCAAACTCAACATCCCCCCGCAGATGAACTTGCTGAGCGAGCTGCAGCGACCAGCGAGTGATTGCACGACAGCTGGCGCGTCGCAGAGAGCGGCGTCCTCTCAGACGCTGCTCTCAGCCGCCGCTCGTGCAATGGCCATGGCGCTCGCTGGTTATGGCTGTGAGAAAAGGTGCAAGCTGCCAGCGCTCAACGCAGCAACTGTAAACGAATACTTACCCTGGCAAGCTGCCAGTGCTCAACTCAGCAACTGTAAAATCATCATCATCCTGACGCGGGCCCAGACGCAGGCCGAAGCGCACGCCCTTTGGCGGCGGAGGCGGCGGCTGCCGGGACACGGCGCGCCGCGTGGCCATCGCCTGCTCGACGTTGGCTTCGTGGCGACAACCAATGACCCGATCGGTCAGGAGAGCCAATGCGTGGTCTTGATCTCAATTTGGAAGCCTTTCTCCACCGGGTCGTCGGAGATAACCAGGAGGAAGCCGCCCCCGCAGCCGCTAAAGAGGTAGCCGTGGTGCTTGTCGCGATACGGCGCGACCCACTCGTCGGTCATTGGCTGCGGCGTCGTGTTGGGAAGAAGGCGGCTCCAGGCCGTCATGGTATCAGTGAGTGCCTGGCCAAGCGCGGGCGCGTCGTGGGCGCCAATAGCGTCCCACGCGCGGCGGCTGGCGTCGGCCAGGAGCGTGACGTTCGTCTCAGAGATGTCCTTGTGCCCGAGCGGATCGTAGCCGTCCGGGCGCGAGGGCAGCGGTACAAGCCAAAGAACGCGCTGCAGCCAGTCGACTGTATCCTGGCGGTCGATGATTTGCTCCACGTGGTGCGGCCAAAAGCCGCCGTTGTAGTCCAGGCGGTTGATGCCCGGCAACATGAGGCCGATGGCGTCCTGGGAGCCGGCGATGTAGCGGCTACCGGGCGGGTTTTCGGCGCCAAAGAGAAAGTGCGCCAGCTCGAGCGACGGAACGTCGCGGGGCGGGCCGCCAGCGCCCCAGAGCCGGATGCCGACCTGGCGCGTGCTGGTTGCAAGGCCGGAGCGCGTCTTGAAGTTGAGGTGAGGCATGATGTTGACGACGATTACGGAGCCAGGGACCACCTCGGACACCCAGGGCTGGTCGAGCCAGCCGCCCGCAAGGCAGATGCGCCACGGGAAGCCGTGCAGATCCTTCCAGTCCGCCTCGGTGAGGCCGGCCTCCTGCGCCGCCGCGCGGTCCTGGTCGCCTGCGCCGCTCGCGGTGCCTAGGTTGTTTTTGAGCGATGTCGAGCTGCGCGCCTGGAGGCCCTCCTGCGGCGCCCGCTTGCCAACCACGTACTGGATGCCGCGCGCCTTGCAAGCCTCCGCCTTGCTGTCCCGGTCGCCGTCCTCGTTCACAAAGAAAATATCCGGCTTGATGATGTCGAGGTCCGCCTCAAAGTCCAGCATGCCGCTACCGCGGCACACGCGGGCCTCGCTGACGCTCTTGACGGCCTGCACCATGACGAGGCGCTCCTGCTCTGGGAACATGGGATGGTGGTGCTTGAGTCGCAAAATGTTGGCGTCGTTCCCGATGCTCACGTACAGGTCGCCGTGCGAGGCCGCCTGGTTGAAGAAGGCAACGTGACCCGTGTGTAGCAGGTCATAGCACCCCGACACAAAGACCACGGGCGGCGCGCCTTGGGGCCGCGGCGCAGCGAGCCGCGGCGCCGCGACGTCCTCCGCTGCGGCAAGAGCCGCGTCGGCTGGCAATTCCCCGCGGTGCGGCTCGAGGCTCGGGTCGTTGTCGCCCTTGTTGTTGCTAATCATGGCCCGGATCGAGGCGGTGCTGCGTGCTGTGAGCGCCGGCAGCGGAAGTCGCTGCGCCTTGACGTAGGCGGCGCCGGCGCGCTCGGACACGGCGCGCGCCTCGGGCGTATCGTCCTCCTCGTTGGTGAAGTACAGGTTCGGCCGCAGTGCCTCCAGCTCTGCGAAGAAAAAGTCCGCATCCGCGCCCGCGCACAGCACGGCCTCGTCCACGCCCACGAGGTTGCCCACGAAGAAAGCGCGTTCCTTGGCCGGATAGGCGGGCGGCGCACCGTTGCGCCGCGCGGCCGCCTCGTCGCCGGCCACCAGCGCCACGAGCCTCACGTCGGCCGCGTCGCGGCCCTCGGCCGCCGCCGCGCGCTCCGCCTGCTCGCGCGCCGTGCGCAGGAAGGCGACGTGGCCCGAGTGCAGCAGGTCGAAGGCGCCCGAAACGGCCACCACGTACTCCGACATTCGATCCAGCGCCTCGACGCTGGCGCCGCAGCGCTCAGGCGCCCGCGCTGCTCGCCCCGCTCGCCACCCTCGCCGCCGCAGGCAGGCCTGCGCTCGTGTAGAGTTCTTGGCGCGCCAGCAGCGCGGGTTCGCTCAGCTTCCGAGTGTATGTTGGGCCGGAGCTGGGCGCTCTCCGAGGTCAGGAACCCCGAGGACATGGTGGTCGAGACGCCGCAGGAGAAGTCCACGCAGCAGCGGCGCGGAGCTGCTCGAGCAGCGTGAGCATGGAGATCATGGCCAGCCTTACGGCGAGCGCACTGCAAGTGCTGGCAGCGCAGAAGAAGCGTGCACTTAACCGCCAAAAGATCTCGCCCGGAAACCCTCGTGGGACGCTGTGGCGATGAGGAAAGACTTGAAGTCTGCTCAGTGTTCTACTAGTAAAGGGGTCGTGCGGCTTGCAGCTTGCGCACGATGAGGAGCGGGGGCATGAGCGGCAGCACAGAGCAAGGCTTTTACTCTTAACGCTGCGCGACGCCGACATAAGTTAGGACAGACAGCAAATGCTACGCGCTCGGGCCAAGCGTAGGTTCGGTGCGAGACGGTCGCCTGCGCTGCTCGCGGTACCCAGGTTATTCTTGATCGATGTTGAGCTGCGTGCCTCGAGGCCCTCCTGCGGCACCCGCTTGCCAACCACGTACTGGATGCCGCGCGCCTTGCAAGCCTCAGCCTTGCTGTCCCGGTGGCCGTCCTCGTTCACAAAGAAAATGTCCGGCTTGATGATGTCGAGGTCCGCCTCAAAGTCCAGCATGCCGCTACCGCGGCACACGCGGGCCTCGCTGACGCTCTTGACGGCCTGCACCATGACGAGGCGCTCCTGCTCTGGGAACATGGGATGGTGGTGCTTGAGCTGCAAAATGGTGGCGTCGCTCCCGACGCTCACGTACAGGTCGCCGTACGAGGCCGCCTGGTTGAAGAAGGCAACGTGACCCGTGTGTAGCAGGTCATAGCACCCCGACACAAAGACCACGGGCGGCGCGCCTTGGGGCCGCGGCGCAGCGAGCCGCGGCGCCGCGACATCCTCCGCTGCGGCGAGAGCCGCGTCGGCTGGCAATTCCACGCGATGCGGCTCGAGGCTCGGGTCGTTGTCGCCCTTGTTGTTGCTAATCATGGCCCGGATCGAGGCGGTGCTGCGTGCTGTGAGCCCCGGCAGCGGAAGTCGCTGCGCCTTGACGTAGGCGGCGCCGGCGCGCTCCGACGCGGCGCGCGCCTCGGGCGTATCGTCCTCCTCGTTGGTGAAGTACAGGTCCGGCTTCAGCGTCTCTAGCTCCGCGAAGAAGAAGTCCGCATCCGCGCCAGCGCACAGCACGGCCTCGTCCACGCCCACGAGGTTGCCCACGAAGAAAACGCGCTCCTTGGCCGGATAGGCGGGCGGCACGCCGTTGCGCCGCGCGGCCGCCTCGTCGCCGGCCACCAGCGCCACGAGCCTCACGTCGGCCGCGTCGCGGCCCTCGGCCGCCGCCGCGCGCTCCGCCTGCTCGCGCGCCGTGCGCAGGAAGGCGACGTGGCCCGAGTGCAGCATGTCGAAGGCGCCCGAGACGGCCACCACGTACTCCGACATTCGATCCAGCGCCTCGACGCTGGCGCCGCAGCGCTCCAGGCGCCCGCGCTGCTCGCCCCGCTCGCCGCGCTCGCCGCCGCAGACAGGCCTGCGCTCGTGTAGAGTTCTTGGCGCGCGGCTGCCAGGTTAGCCGAGTGTGCTGGGCCCGAGCGGAGGCGCTCGCCGAGGCCAGGAACCCCGAGGACATGGTGGTCGAGACGCCGCAGGAGAGGTCTCCGCGGCAGCGGCGCGGAGCTGCTCGAGCGGCGTGAGCACGAAGAACGTGGCCTGCCTGACGATGAGCCCACTGCTAGGCCTAGCTAGAGAAAAGTTCAGAAAGCGTGCGTGCTGTCAGTCTGCTCCGTGCCTACGTGGGAACACGCGGCTTGCAGCTTGGGAGCATGGAGCGGCAGCACAGAGTGTGGTGAATTGCATTCTAGACGTGGTCATAAATGCTGCGCGACGCCGACATAAGTTAGGACAGACAGCAGATGCTGCGCGCTCGGGCCAAGCGTGGTTTCGGGGTGAGACGTGAAAGCCCGCGTCGAAAAGACCGAGTGCATCCGTCGAGCTACCGAGCCACAGCCCAAGGTCAACGCCCATGAGCGACGGTCTTGAGGACTAGGCAAGGCCAGCCCGGCTGGTAGCTGTCGAGAGCGCCTGGCATCCGGCGTCGAGGCACTTGTCGACATCGCGGCCTAGCTGGGGGGGGGGATTGTATTGGTGTGCCTTTGTTTCCCATTGCGCTATCCGCACTCACTGTCAGGCCGCGCTCGCAAGCCCCGGTCCGCAGACTCCTCCTCGAGCGCTCAAAACTTCTGTCCGTGGCACGCAGGCTCAACAAACGCGCGCCCCTTAGCACATCCCCCAGCTCCTCCAGGCTTTCTGAGGCACTGTCCGCCGGGCTTCTCTCAAGGTGCCTGAAACCAACCGAAACCAACTGTTCATTACCTTGTTCGCGGATGCCCACCTGATCCATCCCGATGCCCGCCTGATCCGTCGCGTCCGAGTCGGCCCTGGCCTCGGTTCGCGTCAACCGCCGTACCCCATGTCCCATACTACCTCTCCGAGTCAGCGACGACGTTAGCGCCGCGGCTGGTCGCCACTGGCAGGATCAGCCGTTGTCCTGCAGTGCCAATGCCCCTCATGATCACTGACTCGGCTCAGAAAGCCCCTCCCTGGCAGCCGCCCCGGCCGCGAGCCGGAGCCAAGGCCCGAGGGAAAATCCTACAACTGACGGGTCGCTCTGATGATCAGGCTTCGCCATGCGGGCCTGGCTCGCCGATCGATTTCTCTCGAGCGACAGAAGAGAACGCACGCGAGCGAGCATGCCCAGGGCCATAAGGGAGGCCCTATGCGCGTGGCGGTCAGACGGCGCGAATGCAGCTGGCTGCTCGTTCACTCCAGGTTCGTGGCAGGCTGCAACGGCCGCGCGACGAGCCACCAAGCCTGAGGTGAACCACGAAACGGCAGCAACTTCAAGGACTCGCTTGAGCGCACTACGGGTCGACGACGTGAACTGACATGTGCTGGCGGACAGGACAGGCCGACGGTTTACGTCCTGCCCCGTATGTGCACGAAAAGAGTTCATGGGCCGCGCGGAGAGTAGCGTGGGCCGATCGGCGGCCAAGGTGGAGCGGCCGGCGCTTTCCGGACAGCCAACGGCGCGGACTGGGCCAAGGTGGGCAGCCCGTGGGAGGCGCGAAGAGCGAGTGTTTCACTGTGGACAACGGGGCTTGGAGAGCGCTGTGGAGCCTGTGCGAGAGGCTGGTGGAAAGGTGGTACGAAGAGCCAAGGGCGGCTCAAGACGGCTCAAGTTGTCGCAGAGACGTCGCAATACTTGAACTGGGGCGAGCAGTACCTGGGAAACGAGGTGGGCGCGCTCTTTCTTTGTCGCGGCGTGCAGAATCGTGACGAGCGACACCGCCCGCTCCGGAGGAAAGATGAGGTTGCTCCAGACGGGCGCCACAGCGCAGGTTTTCGCGGTGGACGAGCACGATGATGTGCTTGGCGCGCGGCACCTGTGCGGATCCTTCGCGCTGAAGGTGATCCACAACGAGGCGGACCAAGGCGTGGGCAGGCACGCAGTGGACGAGCTGGAGGCCCTGGGGCGCGTGGAGGAGGTGCGCGTCCGTGAGGTCGGGTGCTTCGTGGTGGCCTGCCTCGCGAGCTTCGAGGTTCATGGCCCGGACAAGAGTTACTCTTGCATTGCTCTCGAGCTTTGCCATGGAGGAGATCTTGCCGATCTGCTCGGGTACGGCGCGCTGCCGGAGATCGACGCCATGTACTATGCAGCGGAGGTCGCCATCGCACTGGAGCACCTGCGCGCCGCAGGCGTCTTGCATGGGGATCTCAAGGCGGAGAACGTCGGGCTAAGCGCAGACGGCCACGTGCGGCTGCTCGACTTTGGTCTCGCCAAAGTGGTGGACCGTGAGTTCCCGTACGTCCAGCACAGGAGCGGCACACTCGTGTGCGCGAGCCCGGAGGCGCTGCGGCGGCGGCCGTGCTCGTTCGCAATGGACTGGTGGGGGCTTGGAATCGTGCTCTTCGAGATGCTTTTCGCACACGAGGCCTTTCAGCTGCCGCACCAGAACGCTACCGAGACTGAGACCATGAACGCCATCCTTAATGGCCACATCCAATGGCCCGACGCCACGTTGGCGTCCGTGGCGGCGCTTGACGTGGTGCGCAAGCTTCTGAATGTTGACTCGGAGTTGCGGCTACAGTCGCTGCGCGAGTGCTCGAACGAGCCGTTCTGGGCCAGCACGGACTGGGACCTCGTGAGCGAGGAGCTGTGGATGCCACAGCACTTTCTCGCCGTCCGCTTCAGACCGACGGCGAAGCCGCCGTCGCGCCGCGCCTCGTTTTCCTTTTGATAGGCAGAAAACATTCACGTCCACAATCACCTTCAAAACTATACTTTACAGCAACCACGCTCGATTTTGTCAGACCAAGCGTCTGTGGAAAGACATTGCAGCTCACGTTCGCTCGTCAGTGCGGGTCGGCCTGCGCATCATCCCCGCGCCAGGTGCCGCTAATTCAATCTCTCTCGCCTCCTCTCTCTCTCCCTCTCAGACGTGAAAGCCATGGAAGCGGTCATCGAGAGACGCGAACTCCTTGGCGACGCGGTCGATGACCGAGGCGCTAACGTCCGGGAAGTGGTCGAGTGCCATGCGTGTCGAGGAGCTCAGGTCGAACTCATGCAGCGTGCGGCGGTCGCGCACCCAGACAGGCATGAACTCGTCGTGCGAGGTGCAGGTGCTCTCGTGCACCGTGTCGATGCGCATAACGTGCAGGAGCTTGCCCGGGCAGTAGAGGGGCGTGCGGTTGAGGAAGTCTGAGGCCTGCGTCTGCGCGCGCAGTTGGTCGATGCGGCGCGCGAGGTTGCGGCGTGCCGGGGTGCTGGGCACGGCGTGCTCCGGGTAGAGCAGGTTCTCGGCGGGCGTGTCGAGAAAGACGGAGCGGATGGCCGTGGACTTGTTGACCTTGGCTCGGCGCAGCATCTCCATCATTTGGCCCCGCAGGCGCATGAGCGAGGCCCAGGAGGAGTGCGGGATGAGGTCGCTGCCCACAAAAACGCTGCGGATCCAGTCTGTGGACCGGCAGGCAAGCTCATAGTCGAAGACGCAGCCGGGCGGCGAGTAGGCCAGGCATGTGAGCCCGGGGAAGGCTTCCTTGAGCATGAGCGAGAGGATGGAGGCGACCCCGGCGCCGAGGCTGTGGCCGACGACCTTGAGCCCGTACCCGCGGCAGTCCGGCAGCGCCGACAGGTCGTGCACGTTGAGCTTGGCGGTTGGACCGTCGTCGGCGCAGCCCGTGCGCTCGGGCGAGACATCGTTGAAGGACCCGTAGGAGAAGGCGGAGGACCCGGCGGACCCGGCGGATGCTGCGGACGGACGCGCGCCGAGCAGGAGCGCGTGCAAAATCTGGCGTTGCTCGATGTCCTGGCGCAGGTTCTCGGCGGTCTGCAGCATGCCGGCATGAGCGTGGGAGTCTTCGCGAATCAGGTCTACAAAGCCCCAGCGCTCGGCGGTGGCGCTTAGAGGCTTGGGGATGACAACGGCGTCCACCAGCATGTCGGAGGCCGAGAGGGTGCCCCGCACGGCGAGCACAACCGTGCGCGTCTCTTCGTCGACGCCGATGGAGTATGGCAAGAAGTGCGGCTTGTTGCCGAAACTGGCGAAAACGAAGACTGGCTCCCGGCTGCCGGAGGTGCTGCGCAGCAGCGCAGACTGGTTGAGGCCGCAGCAGTCATCGTCGAGCATGTTGCGCGAGTAGCTGGCGGCGCGGGGACGCGGACGTGGCGCCGCGTGGCCATTCCCGTTGCCGTAGGCCGAGGCGGCGCCGGCCGCCGCAGGCGCCGAGAAGAGCGGGTGCTGCGAGGCGTCGCCAGAGCCGGAGCCGGATGCACCGGGCGTCGTGCCGGCGTCACGGCGGGAGCGGCGCTTGGTGGCCAGCGAGCCGAGGCAGGTCTCGCAGCGCGAGCTGCAGAGGAGTTGGCAAGGGCCGGTGACGATGTTCATGTACGTGTAAAGAAGCTTGCCGTAAATGGCCAGCATGTAGGGCGCAAAGTGCGTCGCCTCGGCCAAAAGGCGGCGCGCGTCGGCGTCGACCGCGACGCGCGCCTCGTTGACGTACTGCACGCGCAGCAACGTGCGCGCGCGGAACTTGAGGTTCTCGGCGGACCAGAGCCAGTCGTGCACGGACTGCTCGCGGCCCTCGGCCGTGGCGGCTGCTGCCTCGCCAACGCGCGCCAGGTCGCGCTCCAGCTCGCGCCGTACGGGCCGGCCCGAGGCCTCCGCCTCGATGAGCTCATTCACGGCGGCCTGCTCCTTGGCGCGCTGCTCGGCGCGCAGCAGGCAGAGCGCGGCGATGAGGTCGGACGGTACCACGTCCATGCCCTTGAAGAAACGCGCCATCACGTTGGCCACGTCCCGATAGGTGTCGTCGGAGGTCTCGTTGTACGAGCTGCCGAAGATGTTGCACGTGAGGATCTGAAAGCACCGGCACCACCGGCGACACCGCCGCTCCCAGTCCAGTCGCGTCACCGACATGGACATGCCCTCGGAGTCCGTGGCGTGGTCCACGTCCACGTAGAACATGCCATGCTCCACGTCCAGGCCGAGCGCCGCGGCCGCCGCGGCCGCCTCCTCGTCTGCCTCCTCGTCCGTCTCGCCGCCGGCGCCGCCGGCGCGCGCGCGGTGATACGAGTACCCGACGCGCTTGTTCGACACGGTGAGAGTGCTGAACGAAAAGAAGACCAGCGCGGCCAGCCCGGTCACGCAGACCGCCACGCGCAGCCCACGGTACGCAAGGTGCACGTCTTGGTCCGTGACGCGCTTGCAGCCCCGCGGTGGGTCCCGGAAGGCCGCACTCAGGCCCCAGAGCGCGGCCAGCGCCTCGGTCGCTACGAGCGCCACCACGACATACAAGAGCGGTTGCACCATGTGGCGGTCCTCCGCATCCACGATGGTGCCCCTGAGCGAGTGCGCGAAGAGCAGCACCAGCGCGACGCTCGTGATGCCCAGCACCACGCCCAGCACCAGCATCACCGAGATCGCTTCCTGCACCTTGTCCTCGCCCAAGGCGTCCAGCGCGCATGCCTCGCCTGCGCGCACGCCGCCCAGAGTCAGCGCGCTCACCACCAGCGTCGCCAAGAGGAGGGCGCGGAGCGTCACGCCCATGCAGCTCGGCACCGGCAGATCGTCCTCCCCGAAGGCGAACTGCCGCCGCGCGAACTGTAGCGCCGGCATGCTGCCGCTGCCCTGCCGCCGTGCCGCCCGGCCCGCAGCCGCCGCCGCCGCCGCCGCCGCTGCCGCCGCCGCCGCCGCTGCCGCCGCGTCCGGGGATTGGAGTCTGTCTGTCTGCCTTTGTGCATTGCGCTGGTCATCATGGTGCTGGAGGCGTTGTAGTGGCAGATGCAATAGGGCGATGACCGACCCACCTTGGCTGCCGCTTCAACGGCGCCCGCTTGCCAAGCTTGCCGGTGGCCGCCATCGAGCGAGCGACCATGCACTGGAGCTGGGCAAGGATACTAGGAGAGCCCGGAGGCCAAACGCCTTGCGCCTGGCTGCGCTGCTAGCCCGACAAGCTAAGAGAGGAGTGGTACCACTACACAGTGGTGGTGGTCGCATCCAGCGTGAGCACTCTGCGCCACTGTGCCACCAACGGTGTGGATCCAGTCAGTGCTCAGCCGTTGAAGAAAGCCCCGTGCCCGTCCGAGTCCTGCCAGTGCTTGCCTCAAGTTGCGCCTCGCCTCGCCCCATCTCGCGCCGCGAGAACCAAGTAACTAGCGCAGCGCGCGTCCCTGCACGGCCGCTACGAGCACTGGCGGCCAGCAGCGATCAAGACCGCGCAACGCTCAATGAACACCCCTGGCTAGGCCTAGTGCCTAGTCGCGCCGCGCCGCGCCGCGCCGCGCGCCACGATGCGCGCGGACGACGTTTGCCAGCCTTCATTGACGAAGTTGTTGCTCAGCCTCCACTGCACCGCAGTGAATGTTAAGTTCGACAGGTTGCCGGAATCCGACTCGCCAGCGGACTCGGACTCGGACTCGGACTCGGACTCCGAGGGTCTCACATCTATCAATGTTAGGCGGCTGGCGGCCGGCGGCGTCGCCGCGAGCGAGTCGGACTCGGAGGCCCAGGCCACGGCGGGGCCCGAGTCGTCCGAGTCGCGCGCTTCTGCCGGTCACGCGCGACAGTCCGCGCGCCCGGGCGTGGCGACGCTGCGCGCAAGCACGCCGGGCCTTTGCGCGAGGCCTGTTGCCATTGCGCGCAGCTGCGCATCAGCCATCAGGTTGCGCGGACGCTTGCTTGCGCTCCCGCGGCAGCGTACGAGGAATCGATGACGACATGCGCCGTGCCGCGTGGGAGGTCCTTGCGCGGCGGACCGCAATCTCTGATCCGAGTTTCAATGCTGCAGCGATGTACATAGGGAAAGACAAGCTCGGCAAGGTGAAAGGTGCGGCGCGCGAGGCCCAGCCGTGCTCGCGCGATGCGGCGCGCGACGGACGTGCGTGCGTGCGTACGACGAGTCGCGCGACCATGAGGACCTCTTCGGGTTGGCTGTGCAGAACTCGGACCTCGCGCCGCCAGCGCTCCCGCCAGGCTGCCAGCGTCGCGCGTCACCGCGCCAAGCATGCGGCTAAGAGGTGGCGACAGGAGGCCGGGCAACCTCGCTGTCAGGTACTGTAAGGCTGCGCTCGTGCCCGCGCTGTTTGCGCAGGCTGGCGGCCTGCGTCACTGCCTGTGTGAAAGGCGCGGCATTGTACATTGTACGGTCGCGCGAGCGAGGACAATCAGGCCAAAGTTCCAGGTCTCGGCATGACGCGCTGCGCGCAAACCTGCGATGCGCGCCTCGCGCGGCGATGCGCGGCGACCAAGGGCCGTCCCGGCCGCTCGAGGCTGGGGACCGACCACCGGCCGACTCCAGCCTCACGGTGAAAGCGCTGCGCGATGTGGTGCTGACAGTGGCAGCACTGCAACAGAACCGCAACGCCAAGGCAGCGAGCTGCGAGCCTGAGCAGAGGAGATCAAAAGAGATCGCGAGAAGAAGACCACGAGAAGAAGACCAGCATGGGCATCCGAGGGGACGCCATGAAGCTGGGCAAGCGGCTGTCGCAGCGCCTGTCCGCGGGCAGGGCCACGCGCGACGCGCGCGCGGCGAGCGAAGAGTCTGAGCAGAGCAACGTTAGCGAGCTGGCGCAGTCGCGCGGCGCGGCGCTGGAGGAGTCCAACGCGCTCAACGAGGAGGGCCTCGGCATCGTGCAGCGTATCGCGGAGGAGCTTGAGCACCGCCTGGAGCCGGGGGCCGACGCCCGCGATGAGGATCCCTTCAGCAGCAGCCGCATCCCGCCCATCTCGCTTGAGGACTACCTGTGTCGCCTGGCGCGCTACGTGAACCTGTGGCGCGGCCACGCCGGCGGCGCCGAGTCGGCCGGAATCCGGTCCGCCGTCATCACCGTGGTGTACCTCAACCACCTGGAGGCCACCACGCCGGGCTTCGGCCTCACGCGCTTCAACATCCATCGCATCGTCATGGCGGCCATGCTGGTCGCCACCAAATGGTCCGAGGACCGCATCCTGAGCAACGAGTGGTGGGCCCGCGTCGGCGGCATCACGCTCGCCGAGGTTAACAAGCTCGAGTCCGCCTTTTGCCAGCTCCTGCACTTTGAGCTCTTCGTCAGCGAACGCGACTTCGCCCAGACGCTTGACGACTTCTCCCGCGGCGCCGCGCCCGAGCTCGACGCTGGCCTCGACAGCGACGACGAGGACTTTCTCTGAGCGACCGTGACGCTCGCGTCTCGTCTCGCCGCATGTATCTAGCTAGATTGAACCTTCTGACCATCAACAATGTATCCTCCTCAACATCAGCAGCATCAGCATCAGCATCATTCGAGTCTTTGAACTGGCCACCACATCCTGCAGATGCCTGCAGCAAGGCTGAAGAAGCTTTGAAGAACGCTCCGACGCTGATCATCTCGAGCCTGAGTGAGTAGGCGTGTGTGCGTGCGTGTGTGTAAGAAGCGCCGCGCACTCGCAAGGCACGCATGCAAACAGTGAGTCACGCGCAGCTTTCGTGCTCTTGTGCGGAGGCCTCTGCACGGGCCGACGCGGCGAGGCGCGGGGCGTCGCTGTGGCGTCGCTGCCGCGTCCGCGTCGCCGCCGTTGCCTGCCAGCGCCTGCGTTGAAGCAGCGCGTTCGAGATTCCGCCATGGTCCCGCTGCTCCTCCTGTTCGTGTTCTTCTTCTCCTTTCTCCTTTTCCCGCCGCACCGTGACGACTCGGAGAAGGCGTCCTGCGACAAGGAGAGGGAGAGCGGCAGAGCACAAGCGGACTCTCGGGGCGCTGCGGCTCGGGCCGCTAGCCATGCCGCTCTGGCTCGTTTTGCTGCTCGGCCGGCCGCGCACTCACATAGCGTGACCACCAGCGGGGCCGTGCGCTGGCACAGGACAGGGGCCCCAAGGGCGCTGCGCACAGCATTGAGGTCGCCTTCGTCAGCACCGCCGCGAACACAAGTAACGTTAACGCAAACGCAACAACGCGCTGCGAACGGACCTCAGCATGGACAGCACGCAGTCAAGGTGATCGACCTAAGCCAGGACCAAAATGATGAGGTGCCACCGCCTCCGCCTGACGACGGTTGGACAACAGTCTTGGCCGTTCGTGCTCAAACCAAACCGAGCGTGTCGCTGTCCACGGCACCGCAGCGCTTGCACGCCCAGAGGAAGACCACCACTGTCGTGAAGCCCGATCAGGCTTCTCCTTCTTCGACGTCTTCTTTTTTGCGCCCTGGTCGTCATTGTTTGCGCCCGCGTCCTCCTCTTCGCCGTCCTGGGCGCCCAACCGCCGGCGCGCCGTACATGTTCCGACCGAGTCGCGCCAGGAGCCCAAACGTCGACGTTTTGAGGTTAACCCGGAGCGTCGAGGCCCGTGGTTGACCTATTGCCCGCTCGATGAAGTCCCTCGCAGAGCGCGTGCTCTCGGGCAGCGGCTCTTCTTGATCGACTTTCATCGGACACAAGGCACTGGCGTCTTCTGTGTCATGGGCACCACCGGCAATGTATATGAGGTCCAGATCAGGTTGCGGCCCTCGTGTTCATGCCCGGATGCCAGCAATGGCTACCACTGCAAGCACCAATTCTTCGTCATGCTCAAGGTGCTCCGTTGCTCCATGAACGACCCGCTCGTGTGGCAGAAGCACCTGGTCCAGGCCGAGGTGGACAGCCTGTTGGAGCGCGTTCCGCCGCACCTACTGTCGCTTGAGCCCCACGTGCTCGCCAGTGACTCCGTGCGCGCAGCCTTGGGTGCCTGTGTTGGAGGAGGCGGCCAGGGCGCGGATGGCCGCCGTATGTGCGCCGCCGACGAGCTTTGCGCTGTATGCTACAAAACGCTGGGCGACAAGTTGCCCAGGCTGACCTGGTGCAAAGCGCAATGCGGTATGAACTTTCACAAGGCCTGTGTGGATCGCTGGCTGAGTGCGAAGAACACCTGCCCAATTTGCCGCATCGTCTGGGATGGACCAGGCGCGCAAGCCCAGCACGGTCGCCGCTATATCAACCGTGACGGCACGTACATCAACCTTGGTAGCCTGCAGGGCCTCCCGCCAGCGCGAAAGACGTGGTACTTTGAACGTCGAGGTCGCCCCTGACGAGCCTGACGAGCTACACTACCTGGTGCCGTAAAAGCAAAGACATACGAGGCTCCGAATTTAAGCGCTTGGCGTCGCGGCGGAAACGGTGAGCAGCTTGGCACTCCAGACAAAAAGTGCACTGACTGCGAATCAACATGCTGGCAATGGCAGCGGGGGCAAGGACAAAACCCGACAAAAGCCAAACCTCGCCTGCCGCTTGCACATGGTGTCCGTGGTAGAGGGGGACGTGGAGCGGGCGGCCGGGATCGAGGGCGGCGGCGGTGGTACCGCAGCGCACGCCGCCACCGCCGACGACGACGGCAACACTCTTGCCAATGTTGGCCGCGGGGAAGAAAATGTGCACGAGTCGATGCTTCTAGCCGCGCCGTCGCTCGTCGCGGCGGCTGGGCCGACTGCGGCGACGGGCGCTGCACCCGCACCCGATGTGATCGGGCTCGTGGACGACTCACCCGATGTGATCGATCTCGTGGACGACGCCGACAACACTGTACCCGACGCCGACAAGACTGTACCCGACGCCGACAACACGGTACCACCGCCGCCGCCAGTCAACAATCAAGTCCCCCATGGCATTCAAATCCCACTCGCGCCGCTAGCCTCCTCCTCCTCCTCCTCCTCCTCCTCCTCCTCCTCCTCGTCGTCGTCGTCGTCGTCGTCGTCCTCTTCACGGCAGCGGCCCGCGGTGGCGGCCGCCGCGCCGCAGC
Organism: Thraustochytrium sp. TN22; assembly: GCA_013306675.1. Lineage (NCBI taxonomy): Eukaryota > Bigyra > Thraustochytrida > Thraustochytriidae > Thraustochytrium > Thraustochytrium sp. TN22. The sequence goes on along the minus strand of JABLUY010000107.1, from coordinate 45,560 downwards.
GGCCGCCCAAGAGCAGACGTGTAGAGATGCTCACGCAAATGAGCGAGCACCAGCGCCAGGGCCCGTGGCTGGCCCGCTGTCCGCGGGAGGAGCAGGCGCGTATGCGTCGCGCCATGACGCAGCAGCTCTTCCTGATCGACTTCGAGCGAACGGAGGTGGACGCCGTCTTTCGCGTCATGGGCACCACCGGCAACGTGTACGAGGTCAAGATCAAGCTGCGGCCCTCGTGCTCGTGCCCAGACGCCGCCCGCGGCTACCACTGCAAGCACCAGTTCTTTGTGATGCTCAAAGTGCTCAAGTGCTCGTTGCATGACCCGCTCGTGTGGCAGGACTACCTGGTGCAGGCCGAGGTGGACGCCCTCCTGATGAGGGTCCCGCCGCATCTCCTCGCGCTCGGGTCGGACGTCCTTGCGAACGCCTCCGTACGGAGTGCCCTGGACGGATCCACGGATGAGGACGACAAGGACGCCGAGGGCCGCCGCAAGAGTACTGCGGGCGAGGTCTGTGCTATTTGTTTTGACGAGCTGGGCGACAAGCTCTCCAAGCTGACCTGGTGCAAGACGCAGTGCGGCACAAACTTTCATGAGGTCTGCGCGGATCGCTGGGTAAGCAAGAAGAACACTTGCCCGATCTGCCGCGCGGTTTGGAACGCAGCGCGCGCCCAGGCTTCGCAGGACGGCGACTATCTCAACCTCGGAACCTTGCAGGGCCTCTCAGCGGCCCGGCCTTCAAGTTCTGCTGGCTACTATTTCAGCCGCGGCTGGTATGGAGCGCATTATCGCGGCCGCCGATACGCGTACGACTTGGACGACGACGACGAAGACGTTTGAGACGGCACGATGCGTGAGGCTTCAACGGTTCAGCAGAGACAGACAGAGAGAGAGAAGAACTCCTGAAGGATCTTGATGATGGACGGAATGCTCGCTCGCCATCGCTCTTTCGGGCTTGCGAATTTCAGCCGGTGGCGGGTGCTGCTGCGCGCGAGAGAGAGAGCTGTTGCTGATTTCAGCCTGGCTGTCAAGAGTGTCCCAAGTCCCAAGAAGTAGTTTCAAGCGCCCACGCCGCCGCGCGGCCCGGCCGGCCGCCGACGGCAACCGTCCCGTCCCACTCCGGCCCGCCGCGTCATCACGGTCTCCGCTCGGACCGCGCCTCTGCTTGCTGGGCTTGCAGTGCGTTGCACCATGATCTCGGGGTGCTCCGCGTGCTCCGCGGTTCGCGCGGTTCGCGGCCGCGCGTCTGTTGCAGAGGCCGCGCGTTGCAGTGCAACGCAGCGGTGGGCTGCGTGGGGCTGCGTGGGCGCGCTCGATCGTCCTTGTGCCTCGCCTCGTCGCGCTGAGGCTGCAGCCTGCCTGAGAGACTCGGAGGCTGCTCGCGTCCGAAGCCAGGCAGCCTGAGGAGAGGACCTTCGCGGCGCGGCGCGGCGCGTCGCGGCGCTGGGCTTCTCCCCTGCCTCGCCTCCGCCCCGCGATGCGATGGCGAAGCCCCACGCATGCATGCATGCGCATCTTTCCAAGCTCGGCGCGGCCAGCAGCCGCAGCTCGCTCGCACGCACGCACGAGTCGAGTCGAGTCGAGTCGAGTCGCACGCACGACTTCGCAGGTCTCGCGCGCGTGCCGCGGCTCTGCCGGGGCGCCCCGCCTTGCCCGCCTCGCCCGCCTTCTCGGCTGCCAGCTGCTGCCAGCAGCCAGGCGCCGCCCGCCTTCCTGCAGGCGCCGCGGCCAGGCGGCCTGCTCCCGCTTCCGCCGCCGCGCCGGCGCGCGGCACCGGGCGGGCCAGCCAGCCAGCCAGCCGGGCGGCGCCGCCGCGCCCCGCCGCGCGCCTCTGCGCCGCGCCCGCGCCTCGCGCTGCCCGCCGCCCTCCGCCCGCCGCCGCCCGCCCCGCCTCGCTCGCCGCGCGCGGTGGCGGGCGGGGCCGGCGGGCGGACCGCGCCGCGCGTGCGCGCTCGCAGTCGCGCGCGCGGCGCCCGCGCGGCGGTCCCGCGGCGCGCGCCAGGCGGCGCGCGCGGGGCGAGGCGCGGCGGGCGAGGCGGGCGAGGCGCGCGGGCGGGAGGCAGGCAGCGCGAGGCGCGGCGCGCGCGGCGCGGCGCAGAGGCGGCGCGGCGCGGAGCGGCGGAGGGAGCAAGTCAGCGGCGCTGCACAGCCTGCACCTAGCTAGGTGTCGACGCGCGAGGCGGTGACGCAGCTGACTTGGAACAGCGCGCACGTGCAGCAGGCAGGCGCAGGCAGGCGCAGGCCAGCGCGGCCGACGCGGCGCAGGAGGGCGGCGCGCAGGCAGGCAGGCAGGCAGGCAGGCGCGGCGGCCGCGAAGCAGCGCAGAGGCAGCGCCGCGCGCGGCGGCAGTCTGCGATCGAGCTGGCCGAGGGAGGCGGCGAGAAGGGGAGGGCTAGCGGGCGCAGCAGGATGGGACTCGCGGACGCGCTGCGCGCGAGCAGCAGGCGGCTGTCGGCGCCGCGCGCAGCGCTGGCGGCGAGGAGGCCGAGGCCGGACGAGTCCGCAGGGTCGGCGGCGTCCGCGGCGACGAGCGAGGGCGGCGTGAGCGACGTGGAGGAGTCGCGCGGCGCGGCGCTGCGCGAGTCGGAAGCGCTCAACGAGGAGGGCCTGCGCATCGCCGCCAACGTCGCGCTGGAGCTCGAGCACCGCATCGAGGACGAGGAGCGCATCAACGACGACGACCCCTTCAGCCGGGGCAGGGTGCCCGGCATCTCCGTGGCCGACTACGTGGCGCGCCTCTGCCGCTACTGCAACGTCTGGCGCAACCACGCGGGCGGCCGCGAGTCCGCCGGGGTGCGCGCCGCCGTCATGACCATGATCTACCTGCGCTACCTGGAGCGCCTGCACCCGGACTTTGCCATCAACCGCGAGAACGTGCACCGCCTGCTCATGGCCGGCTTCCTCGTCTCCATCAAGTGGTCTGAGGACCGCGTCATCAGCTCCGAGTGGTGGGCCAAGGTCGCCGGCATCTCCACGGCCGAGGTCAACCGCCTCGAAGGCGCCTTTTGCGACATGCTCAACTTCGAGCTCTTCGTTGACGACGCCGACTACGGCGACACACTCGAGGCCTTTGACAGGGACGCCCCGGAGCAGTAAAGACAGAGCCCGGAGCTCCAGGCTTCGGATGACAAGGCTCTTTTCTGATCATTATGTACATACGTGCCTGCACAAAAATTGAATGCACACAATCTGCCATGAACTGTTCAAGTTGTGCATCTTTGTTGATGTATGGAGGGATGCGCCCGACGAGGGAAGGAGCTTGTGCGCTTGAAGAAATGCGAGAGATGATGAGTGCCTTGGACGGCCTGAGACCTGAGCCTCCTCTGAGCGCTTCATGAGACAAGACAAGAGAGGACGACACGAGCCATGGGCGCCTGACGAGATGACGAGACGAGCCACGGGCGCCGCCACGGGCGCCTGACGAGATGACGAGACGAGCCACGGGCGCCTGACGAGATGACGAGACGAGCCACGGGCGCCGCCACGGGCGCCCGACGAGATGACGAGACGAGCCACGGGCGCCTGACGAGATGACGAGACGAGCCACGGGCGCCTGACGAGATGACGAGACGAGCCACGGGCGCCCGACGAGATGACGAGACGAGCCACGGGCGCCTGACGAGATGACGAGACGAGCCACGGGCGCCTGACGAGATGACGAGACGAGCCACGGGCGCCTGACGAGATGACGAGACGAGCCACGGGCGCCTGACGAGATGACGAGACGAGCCACGGGCGCCTGACGAGACAACGAGACGAGCCACGGGCGCCTGACGAGATGACGAGACTCACGAGAGCCTGAGCCTCCTGAGCGCCTCATGAGACAAGACAGGACGAGACGAGCCACGGGCGCCTGACGAGATGACGAGACTCACGAGAGCACTGACAGTGAGTGCGACGGACAGCGAGTGCGACGCAAGCACGCAACGAAATGCCGCGCTGTCAAGTCTGGCTCACAGTCCGAGTCCTGCCTCGACACTACTTCATGTTCGAAACGAGATGACTCACAGTGTCTCTTTGGCCACATGTTGCTTCTCGCGCCTGCTGGCGGCTTGAGCGAGCGTATCGTGATCTCAGGCGGCACGATTCGCGTTGAACGCAAAAGGTAAATTGGCCCAATGCCATCGTTACGCCGCCAGCGCCGCCGCCTCATGTCTGCTCTCCGCGCCGCGATCATCAAAAGTCTAACTGGCGCTCGGCGTCGCGCGCGCGCGTGGGCAGCGCGCGCGTAGGTCGCGCGCGCGTAGGCTGCGCGTGGGCGGGCGGCGGCAGCGGCGCGGGGCGCGGAGGCGGGCACGATGGCGTCTACGACGGTGGGACCCATCAAGAACTCGCTCTTGCCGGAGTCGAACTTCAAACTGCACATGTATGGCGGGCTGCGCTACAACTCCGTGGAGAGCCTGTCGGCCGCCTTGCAGAGTAGCGAGGGGCCCAAAGGCAATTCGTACGTGGAGACGAGCACGTGCATTGTGCAGGTGATCGGCATGTCGCGGTATGTGCCAGACGAGGCGCAGCTCCGAGAGCACTTTGGCTTCGGCATGAAGGGCGCCTACGTCAAGGCGAGCACCAAGAAAAAAAAGGCCGGCTCCAAAGCGGACAAGAACGCGGGAAAGCCCCTCCAGGAGGCGGAGACCGATACGGAGACGGAGACGGAGACAGGCGAGGAGCGCGAGCCGTACGAGGAGCACGAGCTCTACGACCTGGTGCTGAGCGATGGGACCGTGCGCGTGCGCGTGATGCTGCACCCGCGCTGGAACTGCATGGTACGTAGCGGCGAGCTCAACCTTCTGGCGCACCTGGATTGCTGGTCGTGGCTGAACGTGGTCTTTGACCACATGCGCGTGCCGGTCATGTTAGATCCCCAGGTGAGGAGCCACCGCGTGGAGCTCGTGGCCAACATCAACACGGACTTCAACTCCAAAGCAAACATGGGCGAGATGCAGGGCATCCACTACGAGCCCATGCTGCTGGCGACCGATGGGGAGGGCCTCGCGCGACTGCAAACCGAGGCGTACTGGCGGCGCCCCCTCGTGCCGAACCGGCCCTTTTATCTCGCCATGTCGGCAGACGACTGCCCCAATGCGGCCATCACCATGCCCATGCCCTACACGAGCCTGGACGGCGTGCTGTGCCAGAACATTCTTCGCGATCCGGACGTGCGCGGCGTGCGCCAGACCGTCATCGAGAACTGGCAGGCACTGCTGCGCAGCTCAGGCCCCATCACTGGCAACATCTTTGTGGACAACACCTGGACACTCAAGCCCAAAGCCATGATGCGCGTCGGCTTGCTGCTGGCAAAGCGCTTTGCCGCCTCGCCGGCCTCGCTTCGCGACCGCCTCGCGGAAGCCGTCGAAACCATCAAGCAAGCTGGCCAGGAGCTGGCCAATGGGGAGCCGCGCGGCACCTCGATTGAGGCGCCGCTTCTCGGCATGGTCACCTCCAAGTCCGCCATCCAGGTGAGGGCCAGCACGAACTCCGCCTCGCGCAGCTGGGCGCATTTCACCTTTCACCTCACCGACGCCACCGGGACTGTCGCCGTGACGTGCTGGAACGAGCTTTGCCGTCTGGTCTACGAGGTGGTGACGCCGGGCAGCCTCGTCATGGTGAATCAGGCCCGCCTCAAGCGCTACTCCGGCAGGGAGGACCGTAGCGACCACCTCTTCCCAGAGTACGAAATCTCGCTCGAGGTGAATGACAAGGATGCCATCAATTCCCTCTCCGCCATGACCGCCGCCGCGTCCGCGACGACCAGTTCGGTCGGCGCGTCCGCCACAGGCGCCGCCGGCGCCGACGCCTCACCTGCCGCCAGCGCGGGCGGCAAGAAGAATTCCGCAGAGAGGCGCGGGAGTAAGAAGTCCGCCGCCCCGGCTGGGCACACCAAGAAAAACGCCGCAGCCACCACCGAGGAGGACGCCGAAGAGAAGGACGGCGACGAGGCGAGCGACGCAGAGGGGGCCGAGGACGAGGACTTCTCCCTCAACGACGAGGAGGAGGAGGACGACGACGACGACGAGGGGGACGACGACAACGACGACGGCGACGGCGACGACGACGGCGACAGCGACGAGGAGGGCAAGGCCAAGGCCAAGGCCAAGGCCAAGGGCAAGGAGGAGAGCGAGTCTCGCCGCGGCCGCCGCCGCCGCCACCGCCGCGGCGGCGAAAAGGTCGAGGCCGACGCCAAGCCGAGCAAGAAAAAGAAGAGGAAACTGGATGATGCCCGGGAAGGACTCAGCGGCGGGCGCAGCCTCGCGCGCCCCCCCGGCTCGTCTTCCACGCAGGTCGCTGCCAGCAACCCGTTCGTGATGACCGTGCCTTCTCGGGCCGATGTGGATGTGGCGCGCTTCATTGGCACGACCAAGGGCGGTGAAGACGACATCCTGGTATCCTTTGCGGACGTGCAGCAGCTGGCGCGGCAGATCCTCGATCAAGAAGACTCGAAGCGCCCGCTGGTGACCATCGCGGGCCTGGTCACCTTCGTGGGGCGGCGCGAGATCCTGAAAACGCCGCGCGGGGCGCGCTTTGAGTTTCGCTGGATCAAGGTCGCCAACCCGCAGACCAGCGAGGAGCTCGTCCTGCAAATGTACGCCAACTCTGACCCTCGCTCCTTCATGACCATCGAGCCTGGCACCTGGCTCGTCGCCACCAACATCAACTTGTGCGTGCAGATGGTCTCCAGTGCGCTCCCGCTGTCCGTGTGCCTGCGCTCCACCAAGCTCACCTCGTACTTTGTCGTGACACCGGCGGCGCGCGGCCTTGCCACGGAGTCTGACCCGATCTCACCCGAGCTCCGCCGCCTCCTGCCCGCGACCGCCCGCCACCTCCAGGACCTCATGGCATCGTGGTCCGCCGACGCGGACCAGTTCGCCATCATGTACCAGCCCATGATGCCCAAGGTTGTCGAGCAGACGACCAGCAGCAAGACGGGCCGCCCGCAGCGCCACCGTAAGGCCGCTAGCTCGCTCAACGCCGAGCCGGCTGCCCTTGCCGACTCCTGGATCCCCCAGTCGCCGCGCGACTTCGTCTTTCTCAAGAACCCGGCGCAGGAGCTCGACCTCACCAGCCCTACAGCCATCTCGCTCATCTACTCGCCCTCCATGCTCGCGCTCAAGCCACGCTTCGAGCCATTTGACCTCGCCACCGTCGACACCATCCAAACCGAAGGCTTTTACAACTCCATGCTCGTCGGCGAGACCAGGCATCTGCGGCTCAAGGCCTACGTGCAGTCGGCCGACCTCATTCGCGACCCCGCCTCCGGCATGCATGTCCTCACCCTCACCCTCGGCACCCACAAGGACTCCGACGAGGGCGAGACGCTCGACGCAAGCATGCGCCGCAACCCAATCCTCTCGCCTTGCCTCACGCGCTGGGACATGGCCGACGCCAAGGACGCAATGGAAAACTTCCAGCAGCGAATGCCTAGTGTCGACGTCGAGTCGCTCATCAATGACAGATTTCCGGTCGTCGCCCACCTCTGGGTGCAGGTGCACAAGATCTCCTTTTGGGAGCTCGATTGCGAGGTCATGGGTGGCTACAATCCGAGCTTCCTCACGCCCTCTGAAGCGAAGGAGCAAGCCGAAGCCGATGCCCAGGACATGGCATCGTCGGGCGCTGATGTCGAGGCTACTGCTTCCGCCGCCGACGACAACGACGACAAGAATGACAACGACAACGACAACGACAACAACAATGGCGGGAATGAGGACAACGGCGATGGCAAAGTCTCGCCGTCCTGAGGTGCTACGCTCTTGCGCGCATTGTGGCCATGCATCAGCGGCAGTCATGGACAGGGTGCGGAAAATCGCGCGACCGTCCCCGCCGCGCACCACTCTTTTGGACCGTGGGTTGCTCTCTTTCCTCTACGTTAGACCATGATCGTAAGTACCAAAACAGATGTTCGTAGAGCATGCATGTTATCATCACAACAAGGCGCCGCCGCCAGTGGTCTCGTCTTCTCGTCTTCTCCTCGTTATGCTCGATGGGTGCGCTTCTGAGCGCTGTCCAGAAAGTCGCTCGGATGGAAGACCGGATCGTATAAGCTACCTAGCTTGGTGCCGCGCTGCTTGTCCGCGGGTGTCGACACCACGCCAGGGTGGTAGTTAGTCCGCGACTTGAGCGCGCTGCGCTGGAGGCCGGCGAGCATGGGCGTATGCGCACCGCGCAGGAGGCTGTTGCTGCTGCCCAGGCTCGTGAGACCCTTGGTCTCGTCGCACTGCCACACCTGCTTCCACGGCATCGTGTCCGTCAGGCTCTCGTCTTCGTTGCCAAACATCCTGTTGACCAGGTCGTTCATCTCCGCGTCGTCCAGATGGTCCAGCGTCTGCGTCAACAACGTCGTGAAGCTGGCTGGCGTTAGCGCGCGAGGCGAGGCGAGGCGAGGCGAGGCGAGGCGAGGCGAGGCGAGGCGAGGCGAGGTCAGGGTAGCTCACGCAGCGGCAGCGGCGGCGGCGGCCTGCTCACGCGCTCGCGTGCCTGATGGAGAGAGAGAGAGAGAGAGAGCGCACGTACCTGAATCCTGCGGCGCCGCGGCATGGGCGGCGTGGTCGCCATCGTGCTGCAACTGCCGCGCCGCGCTTCCTCGACAAGGTCTGCCTCCCCAGACAGGCCGTCCGTCACGAGGCCCGGGTGAGACACGTCAAAGGGATGCGCTGCGCAGGCGAGCGAGCGCAGGATGGATTGATCGACCAATGATACAATCAATGGTCTTGCTCCTCCGTGCCCATGGGTTGACTGACGTAGGCCTGCGCTTACTGTTAGCCTAGTCCCAGGCGATAAGAAGCAGTCCCAAAACTCGGGGTCTGGTACAGCCACTTGTGCGATTCAACATGAAAACCCCCATACACGACCAAGCGCAACGTTCGAGTGGGGCTCGAAAACCGTCGTGGCGATCATGAAACGCAGCGGCGGCGGCGGCCGCGGCGGCGGCGGCGGCGCGGCTGGGCATCAAACACTCATCCAGCACCGCGCACTCTCGCCAGCCTTCTTCAGACCTGGAACTGGCTGGTGGCCGGCTGGTGGCTGTAGCTGAGCCGGGTCTCGTCTTGTGCGCATACAGCCTCGAACAGAAGACCACCAGGTGACCTCGTGGACAAGATGAGCGCGGTGCTGCGAGAGATGACGCACGCCAAAAAGGCGCAGATGCTGGAGAAGGAGCAGGAGCAGGAGCAGGAGCAGGAGCAGCAAGTGACGGCCGCAACGACACCGCGCAAGGAGGAGGAGCGCAAGGAGGACAACGATGACGTCGCCAGCGACGGCGCTGCCATCCCGCTGCTGTCGTCATACCCGGTGGTGGACGCCATGACGCCGCGCGCGAGGAGGCGCGCGACCCTGAAGGAGCGTGCAGAGCAAAAGAAGGCGGAGAATGAGGCGCGGCGCCAGGCCGCTGCGCAGAAGCGCGCACGCGTGGAGAAGCAGAAGGAGAACGCCGGGAGCAGGGACGCCAACATCCGCCGCAGCAGCCGCGCCGCGACACCCGGGTCGGCCGGGTCCAACGCGAGCAGCGGCCAGGTCAACAAGGTCCGCCGGCGCGGGCCGACGCCGAGCGGCGTCGGGTCCCGGGTCCAGGGCCGTCAGCAGCAGCAGCAGCAGCAGCAGCAGCAGCAGCAGCAGCAGCAGCGGCGGGGCGGCGGCCCGCGCGACGGCAGCTTGTCTGCGCGCAGCGGCAGCGGCAGCAGCTCGCGCGGCAGGCCCCGCGGCACGCCGTCCTCGACAGCTGGGTCAATCGTGGACGAGCGCGAGCTGCAGGCGGAGCGCGAGCGCGCGTCGGCTGCCGAGGAGCGCGCCGACCAGCTGCAGGCGCGCGGCAAGGAGCTCCAGGGCCGCGTCGAGGCTCTGGAGGCTGCGGCCGAGGTGCAGCGCACCGCGACGGAGGCGCTCGAGGCGCAGTTGGCGGAGCGCGGCGCCGAGAACGATGCGCTCACCGCGGCACGCGACGCCCTGCAGGCCGAGGTGGAGGCGAAGGCCGCCAAGCTCGCGGAGCTCCAGGCGGAAATCGAGGAGCGCCAGCGCACGGAGCGCGACCTGCGCAACACGATCCTGGAGCTCAAGGGGAACATTCGCGTCTTTGCGCGCGTGCGCCCTCTGGACGGCGGAGAGTCGGCGGCCGGAACCGCCTCAGTCTTCGAGTTTCCGCAGGATGACCCGGAGCAGCGCAGTCTGACGGTCGTGGGAGAACCGCGTAAATCCGTGGACGGTCGGTCCAGCACGCAGCAGAAGTGGGACTTTCAGTTCGACCGCGTCTTTCATGCGCATCATGACCAGGCGGAGGTCTTCGACGAAGTGTCGCACCTGATCCGCTCCGTGCTGGACGGTTACCGCGTGTGCATTTTCGCGTACGGTCAGACCGGGTCCGGCAAGACGTACACGATGCAGGGCGGCGAGGGCGCCGCCTTGGAGTCGCGTGGCATCATCCCGCGCGCCGTAGACCTCATCTTCGCCACCATGCGCTCACAGCAGCGCCACCAGGCTTGGGATTTTGAGCTCTCGGCCAGCTTCCTCGAGATCTACAATGAGGCGATCCGCGACCTGTGCGCGGACGCCGACGGTGCCGACGCAGCGCCGCCCGCCTCCTTTGAAATCCGCCATGTCGGCAACGAGACTACCGTGTCCGGCCTCTCGCAGACGCCGGTGCGCGAGCCGGAGGACATTCACCGCATCATCGAGCGCGCCAACAAGGCTCGCGCCGTGGGCGCCACGCAGTGCAACGAGCGTTCTTCGCGCAGCCACTCCGTCTTCACGCTGACCGTGACTGCCACGCACCGCGGCTCGGGCGAGCGCCTGCGCGGCGTGCTCAACCTCGTAGACCTGGCTGGAAGCGAGCGCCTCGCGCAGAGCAAGGCCACCGGCCAGCAGCTCAAGGAAACCCAGGCCATCAACAAGTCCCTCTCCTGCCTCGGCGACGTCATCTTCGCGCTCGCCAGCCGCAAGTCCCACGTGCCCTACCGCAACTCCAAGCTCACACACCTCCTGCAGAACTCCCTTGGCGGTAACTGCAAGACGCTTATGCTCCTCAACCTCGCACCCACCAACGCGCCCGAGGGCCTCTGCTCGCTGCGCTTCGGTCACAAGGTGAACTCGTGTGACATTGGCACCGCCAAGGTTGCGGCGCCGCGCAAGTAAGTTAGTGTTTGATTGCCCAACCAACAAGTCAAGCAATGTAAGAAAGCGATCACGACAAGTCACGCCCGGCCGTCTCCATGGGCATTCGCTTGCATTCGCTTGCGAGACGACGCAGAAGAAGAAGATGAAGATGACGTGAACGTGTGTTCACGAAGGGTGGAAGAACTCTGGACGAGATGCAAGAAACTCGAGACGAGATGCAAGTAAAGATTCCCTTGTCCACAGAAGCGGCGAAGAGCAATGTCCAAAGCGCCTACGCAGCTCTCAACAGCGCAAGCAAAAGCCGAGAGAGACATATTTTGTTGCAGGCTGGGCGCCAAGAGCTGACGGACTGTCACCAAAAAGAAACCAGAAGCTAGCCTGAGGAAAGCATTCTACCACCAACTAGCGCGGCGATGAAGCGCCCAAAGATGTTGTTGCAAAATCTCGAAAGCGCCCACAAAACTTTCGACAGACAGCGAAGGAGTCAATGCGAGACTCGCAGGCTCGCCGGGGAGAAAGAAAGCTGGGTCTCGACGGACTGGACTGGGCTGGGCTGAGCAAAGTAGAGCAGAGCAGAGTGCAGTGCGGAATGGAGAAGAGCGAAGCTAAGTGGAGCTGGGCTGAATGGACCTCTCTGTCGAGGTCGAGGAACGCGCACTCGCGAGCTCTTTACATGAGCTCGGCGTAGGGGACGCCGAGCTCGTGCGAGTCGACGTAGCGAGTGTGGGAGACGCAGTTCGAGCCGTCCTCGAAGCACTTGATCTCGTTCTCCTCGGTGAAGTGACCCGGCGTGGCCCAAGCGCAGTTGGTGTCCATGCCGAGCTGGTTGTCGCCGAGGTAGATCTTGAAGAAGCCGGACATGCCCCAGTAGACGCCCCAGCTGTTGCGCACGATCCAGTACTCGCGGCCGGTCTCCTCATCGGTGCCCCAGCCCACAGTCTCGACGATGTGGTCGATCTCGCGCGAGGCGTCCGGGAGGTCGATGATGCCGCCCTGGTACTCGGAGAGCTCGTTGGCGTTGACACCGCAGGCAACGGGGCCGCGCGCGTAGATCTCACGCTTGACGGCCTCGGCGTCCGGGAGGGTGCCGTACTCGGCGACGGTCGCGTTGGGGAAGATGTCGATCTCCGAGCAAAAACCGCCAAAGGCCTTGAAGGTGGAGCAGGTGCGGCAGATGTTGATGGGCTTGCAGGTGTAGTCGCCGTCGGGGCAGTCGCCCTCCTCGGACTCGGCGCTGCAGGCGGCGTAGTTCATGCAGGTGTCGTAGGGAACGTAGCCGGACTCCTTGATGAACTGGAAGGCGCCCGTGGCCGAGCCGCCGTGGCAGCTGCCGGCCACCTTGGTGCCGCAGTTAAGGATGTACTGGACGGCGAGGTTGATGTCATCGCCGCGGCCCTTGCGCGCGATCTTGATGCGGTCTGCCAGCGAGCTCAGAGCGCCGTGCGCCCAGCACGAGCCGCAGTACTGCGGGATGTGCTGGTTGAGCGACTTGGTCACGTACGAGACGCCGTTCACGTTGCGCCAGTCCCAGTTCTTGGGCAGCTTGACGCTGTCCAGGTACTCGTGCGCGTGGTCGTGCGTCTTCCACTCGCGCTTGGTGTGGCCCGGCATGATGACGTACTCGCTCGGGCGCCGCACCTTCTCGGCCTCGGCAGCCACCAGAAGCGCCGCCACCACTGCCACGATCAGCTGCATCGCGCGCGCCATCTTGCTCTACTGCCTGGTTTGCAGATCTGCTGTGCAAGCAAAACCGTCAGTCCTTGTGCCCGCCTGGCTCCCTGCCTGCTTCGCCCAGCCATCCCTATCACGCCACCCTACTCTCCCTCTCTCTGTCTCTCAGTCTTTCTCAGTCTCTCTCTCTCACTCCCTCTCAACTCTCCCCCCACGCGCCGCGCCGCGCCGCGCCGCGCCGCGCCGCTCCGGGCCGCGCGGCGCCGTGCCTCAACGACGTCTTTTCTCTTTCTTCCCGCCCTTTTTCCGGGACCGCTTGGGACCCGCCCAACGGGCGGAAGTACAGCCACGGCGCGCTGCAGGGGCACCGTACAGGTCGTGCAGCCGCGCCACGACCGGGCCCGGACGCAGAGCTTTCGGCGCCATGCGGGCGTTGCTTCCTTGCAAGGCTTGCATGCCTGCTTGCGGAAAGCAAGCATGACAGCCTGCCCGTGGCACGCGCGTCGCTTCAGCGAGCGCCGGCGCGGCTTTCCCTGCGCGCGGCGAGGCTTCCCGCGCGCGCTCCTTGACACCGGGAAAGAGCGAGAGAGAGACTTCGAGAGAGACGAGAGAGTGCCACGCGAAGCGCCAGCCGCGTCATCCCCTCCGAGTCCCTCGGCGCGGTTACTGCGCGGCGCCCCGAGCCACGCCTTGGGCCACGCTTTGAGCTCAGCCGTGCGTTGGCCGCAGGCGCGCCTGTCCGCCCGCGCCGCCGCCGCCGCCGCCGCCGCTTGGTGCATCTCCCTCTCGCGCGTGGAATAGAAGCCCGCGGCAGAAACAACGGGAAAGGTCGCGGCGCATCCTGGACAACCCTCCGCTCCGCTCGGCTTCGCGCGGCCGGCCGCCCGCGGGCTAGCGTCTCGCCGCTTGCCGCCGGCCTGCCGGCCCGCCGCGCCCCGCCCCGCCCGCCCGCCCCGCCCGCCGCCGGCGGCCGCACGTACCTGCTGCAAGCTCTCCTGCTGTCGCCGACGTTGTGGATTTGAATTTGCATTTGCGCTGCGCCGCGCCGCGGCTCCCCGCGTTACCCGCCCTTGGCCGCGCAAGTCGCGCAAGTCGCGCAAGTCGCGCAAACCGCGGGCGCAAGTGGCGCAAGCGGCGCGGCAAGCGCCGGCTCCGACTTGCGCGGCGGCGCTGCGGCACTGCGCCTCGCCCCGCTGGCTGGCTAGCCGCTGCTAGTTCTTTCTTTGTTTGTTCCCTTGTATCTTTGCTTGTTTCCGCTGTGCAAGTTCGTTCCTCCGTTTGTTTCCTCTCCCATGTTCAACTTGAAGGCCAAGGTCCAGCCAGCCGCCTCCTCTCGCTCGCCGGCCGCGCGCCAGTCGCTCGGCAGGGCGCGAGGCCGCCGCGGCGGCCGCCTCGGCCGCCTGGCGGCGCGGCGAAGCTCCGGCGGGCGCGACTGGCTGGCTGGCGCGCCGCCAGGCGCCGCCAGGCCGCGGCCCGCGAGCCGCCAGCTTGATCCGTGAGGCTGAGGCGGTATCGTTACGATAGCGCGGGAAGGAGCGCGAAGAGGCGCGAAGCTGCGCGCAGGTCGACTTGGCAAGATGGCGCCGGCGCGGGCGGGCGGCATGGAAGCCGGAAGCTGCGGCGGCGGCGTGGATCTCGCCCGGCTGGGACTCGGCCGCGCTCGTGGCACTGGAGCGGCGCCGCGCGGCGCAGCCATCGCCATCGCCAGCTCGGGGGCTCGTGGGTAAGCCCGCGGTGCGCGCGTCGCCTTGGTGCGCCTCAAGCCGGGCAGCTGCGGGCGCTTCGCGAGAGCGCGGCGCGCGGGAGGGGCACACCGTGGGGTGCGGGGTTTGAACCGAGCCCGGCTGCGGGTACACGGAGAAGCACGCCAGCCGCTGCGAGCTGCGGGCGCAGCGCATCGCGGGCCAGCGCGAAGCACGGGAAGGGCGGGAGCGCACTGCAGGCGAGGTGAAGCGCAGGGACGAGCAGGAGGAGGAGGAGGAGGATGATCAGGACAAGGCAAAGGAAAAGGACCAGGAGGACCAGGAGCGCGGAAAGACCGAACGAGGCAGCGGCGGCGGCGGCGCGCGCGCGGGAGGCCCGCGGGAAGATGGCCGTGGTGCTGCAGGTGTCGCGCGCAGAGCTGCGCGCGCTGGCGGAGGGCGGGCAGGCCGCCGCGGCGGCCGCCCTGCTGGGCGGGCAGGAGACGGCGCTGGAGAGGAGCGCGGACGAGGTGGGCGAGGCAGCGGCGCTCGCCGCGCAGGTGCAGTATGTGGTGCAGCGCGTGCTGCGCGAGCTGAGGCCGCTGGCGGAGATGGAGCGGTACTGGCGGCGGAGGCTGCGGGAGCGCTTCTCGCTGCTCGGGCTGGCGCGCGCCTGGACCGCGCCCGACGCAGACCCGGCGGCGGAGATCATCGAGGTGCGAGAGCTGCTGACGCGCGGCCGCCGTGCGCTCGGGCGCTGCGAGCGCGTCATGGAAGGCCTGCGCAGCGTCTCCAGCGGCGAGCTCGCCGGCGCCGAGGCGCGCAAGCGCCTGGACGAGGCCGCCAGCCTCCTCGACGAGATGCTGGCCGCTGACGACCCCGAGGCTGGCCCGCTGTCTACGCGCGACCGAATCGAGCTGCTCGCCGCCGCGCCGCCGCCGCCCGCGCCTCTCCTCGGCGTCAGTGTGCACGGCGTGCTTGCCGCGCTCGGCGTGCCGGACGCGCTCGAGGCGCTCGGCGTGCAGAACGCGCTCGCCGCGCTCGGCGTGCGTCTGCAGCCCTCGCGGGGCCAGGACGAAGAAGCCCGCAAGAGTGACGACCCGCGCCAGGCGGCGCCCAAGGTGGCGCGCCCGCTCATCGTGGACCGCGAGCGCTCGCGCGAGCTCGGGCGTCGCATCCCGTGGCACGACCGTGTGCTCAAGCCGCGCCAGCTGGCGCGCGCTGCCGTCGCAGGCATCGCCATCTTCTTCGTGGTGCGCGGCACGCAGCAGTTCTTCGCGCTCATGGCGCGCGACGAGGACGCCGCGGCGCGCGCCAGCGTGATCGGCAAGGCGCGCGCCGGCGTCAAAGCCCTGCGCACCGAGGCCACGGACGCCGCCGCCAGCATCAAGGCCGGCCGCCTGCCGCTGCGCCAGCAGGCCGTGCTCTTTTACGACTGGGTCTGCGACCACATCATCATGCCCTCGCGCACCATCGCGGAGCAGATGTTCTTGCGCTCCGAACGCGAGGCCTCCAAGCGCGCTAACGACGAGGCCGCCGTGCGCGACGCGCATCAGAGCCTACGCCGCATGATTGAGAACCACCGCATCGCCGTTCACGGCAAGGACGGCGCCGCTGAGGCTGCGCAGAGCTCCTCCGTGGGCTCTAAGGTCTCTGAGGACGACCTCAAGCTCGTCTCGCGCGATTACGAGAAGGAGATCACGCACCCGCTGCGCGGCGCCGTCTCCGGCCACCTCGTCGAGCTCCTGCTCATCCAGATCCAGTACCTCAAGGCCGAGATGCTCGACGCCATGCTCAACATCGACACGCTCCTCGAGGAGAACAAGTTCAACACGCAGCTCGTTGTGCTCGCGCCCGCGCTTCTCGTGCTCAGCGCCATGTACAGCGGCGCGCGCTCGCTCTATTACATGCTCATCAATGACTCCCAGAGCCGCGTGGCGCTGCGCGGCCGCCTGCGCGAGCAGGCACTCGAGCTTTCCGCCGGCATCAACGCACTCTACCACGTGCGGGCACAGCCCAGGCCCGGCTCGCAGGACGAGGATCGTCACGATGAGCGCGAGGGCCGCATCACCGAGGCCGCCTTTCGTCTGCGCCGTTCGCTCGCCACGGCGCCCGACCCGCACCTTGAGGACCCGGACGAGATGCTTGGTGCCATCCTCGGTCGCACCGGGCTCGCCCCAGAGGCCCGCATGGCCGCATGCAACCAGCTTCTCATTCTCATTTGCACCAGCGCGTGACATCATTTCTGACTGTGCGA
The DNA here is from genome assembly GCA_013306675.1 of Thraustochytrium sp. TN22. Classification (NCBI taxonomy): domain Eukaryota; class Bigyra; order Thraustochytrida; family Thraustochytriidae; genus Thraustochytrium; species Thraustochytrium sp. TN22. Next base: position 28,863 of record JABLUY010000107.1, on the reverse strand, counting down.
TATCATCTCGAACTCTACAGTAAACAAGAGAGAGAGAGAGAGAGGGAGGGAGAATCTGAGCTCTCTCTCTCTCTCTCTCTCACTCTCTCTGACGATAGACCTAGGCCTAATTACATTTGCCTTTCTCGCTTCAAAGTTTTTTCCCAAGTCCGAGTCGGCGGCGGCGTCCGACCACAAGGAACGCCTAACCGCGACTGGTCTGCAGAATCCCTTTTGCCGTGCCACGGCCGTGGCACGCGCGCGGACGTGGCGGTCGCAGCGTAGCCATGGCCCTAGCGCGGCGCACGGCCGCCTTTGCCAGCGCCGACCGCCGTCTCGCGCCTGCAGAGGAGAGGCAGGATGGGGATGAGGATGCCGCGGCCGCTGCCGCCGCCGCTGCCGCCGCCGCCGCCGCCAAGGACCTTGTGCACAAGGCCACGGCGCCGGATACGGACGACTGGGACGCAGCGTGCGCTGCCTGGATGGTGCTCGTGGCCTCGGACTACCAGGCGACAAGCGAGGACGCAAGACAGCTGAGCGGAGGCTTGCGGGAACGCACGCAACGCAGTCCTGATGACAAAGACCTCGCTGTCCTTCTGTACGCGCTGCGCGTCGTACTGGCGCGCATGTTGCGCAACGAGGACGTCCCTTGCCATGGCGAGGAAGCTACTACAGCTCTCTCCAAGCTGCGGCTGGCGCTCTCGCACGGTTCGCCGCGCACGCGAACCTGGGGAAGCCGTGCGCTCCGCCTCGCGCTTCCGTCAGCACCGGCAGCAGCGCCGCACGGCCAGGACGTCCTGGAGGCACTCGCCAGCGCGCTTGCGGAGCTGCGGCAGATTCCCTGCGCAAAGGGCATCCCGCTCTCTTCCTCGCTCGAGGTCATCGAGGCCAAACTTGCCAAGGCTGTGCAAGACGCGCCCTGCGGGGCAAACCCGCGAAAGCGCAAGGGCATGCGCGCGGATGTCTGGACCGCGCACGTGCAATACCTCCGCGCAAGCCTGCTGCGACAGTGCGGCCGGCCCACCGCCGCTCTGCGCCTCCTTGAGGAGGCCACGGTCATGGCTGCGGACCTGGACGACCCGGACCTCGCCACCGCTGCATCGCTAGACTCCCTCGTGGCCGCCGCCGAGTGCGACGCGGACACAATCGTGGACGCGTGGACCATCCTGGACCGTCTGTTGCAAGCGTCAACTCGCGTCCAAGTGGTGCCGCGCATTTCGTTGGACGGCGGCCGCTGCATGATCTGCACGACGCCCGCGTGCGCGAAGATGGAATGCCGTCGTACAGAGCTTTGCGAGGCCCTACTTCGTCATAGTCACGGCGAGCCCCTGGGCCGCGTTCTACAACAGAAAGCCAGTGCGGAGGAAATGGACGGCGTGCGTCTGGCCGCTGTGGATTGCGCGCTCGCGTCGGGCCGCCTAGACATGGCCTCGGCCGCCCTCGAGTCTCTCCCCGCGGCACTCGCAGCGACGCCCCACGCCCAAGCGCTCCGCGCCCGGCACCTGGGCGACACCAAACAGTTGTCGGCGTGCGCACGCGCCCTCGACTCGGCGCTGGCCTCCGTGGAGGAGGTTGGTGAGCACGAGCTGCTGGCGGTCGAGCTGCGCGTGAATCGTGCCCTGAGCCACTACAGCATCGCGAGGGGCGCCGGAATACCTCCCAGGGAATGCGGGTCGGACGCCATCGAGACGCTGCGCGAGGCGCTTCGCACCCTGGATCATGGCGCCGAGGGTTCGAGCCAGCTCGCGATCAAATCACTTCGCGCCGCTCTTGTGTATAATCTGACGCTCCTGGAGATGGAGGTGGGCCATACGGCCGAGGCGTGCTCACGCTGGCTGTCCGCGAGGGGGCTCGCAGACTGCGATATGGAGGCCGAGCTGCTTCGAGTCCAGGCGGACCTCGCCTTTGAAACTGTGAACGACGAGTCCATGCCGGAGCGCAAGCTCGACCAGGCGTGCCTGCTCGAGTCGCGGCGCCTCCAAGCAAGCAAGGCGCGTATGGACGAAGAAGATCGTTAGTCTCTGAACACGCAAGGCCAGGCTCTCTTTGACATGGCAGGAAGGCTTTGGGGTTTTCTTGGCTGCGATTCGCGGTGGCGACGGCGCGCTTGACGGCGGCCTGAAAGTTGGCTTGTTGTCGGACATGTGGCGGCGCGTGGTGGCGTCGCGCACGCTGGCCATGACGACGCGCACGCACTAGGCGAAGTCGGCGAGCGAGTGCCCGAGGTTGGCGGGCGTGGGCAGCAGGTGCTTCCAGGGGCGGTTCCAGCCGTCGGTCGCGCAGATGACGACGTTGTGCGGGAGGAGGGGAGGAGGTGGGCTGGTCGTGGCGCCAGACGTCGTTGACCTTGAACTTGGCAAAGTCGCCTGGCTTGGCGTCCTAAAGCGGGCAGCGCTGGCCAAACTGCGCGGCGAGCGCCTCGACGTCGTCCTCGCCGATCGTGGCGACGGACCAGGAGCGATAGCACACGTCGACGGCCGGGGCGGCGCGCTCGCGGTCCGAGGCGGTGGCGTCGAGGTCCTTCTTGAGGCGGTCGATGTGGGAGCGGAAGTTGAAGAAGTAATTGTGCGTGGACCTGTCGCGCATGCGCGGCGCGAGCAGCGAGCGGCTCAAGGGCTGTTCGGCTAGCGTAGAGACGACGTCGCCCCACCCCTCTTCCTCTCCCTCCCCCTCCCCCTCCCCACCAAGGGGATAAGGTTGGTACCCGGTACCACAGAGGTTGGAGAGAGCGATGTCTTGCAGACCAGCCCTTATGCCCCCCCCCTGGCCTGATCAGTGAGAGGAGAGATGTCCCCACATCATGCGTGCGACGTTTGCTTACATGTTAGGTCTTCTGCTTCTTGGGTGAGGACTTCTTGTTGGAGCCGTTCTTGCGTTTGTGGCCGCCGGACTCATTGCCGTCCTTCTGGGCTGCCTTGTGCTTGTCATAGGCCTCCTTGATGCGGTTCATGTTCTCTTTGGAGGTGGCAGTGTGATCGTCAATGATACGTTCCGGGTAGTCCTTGCCGATGATGCACTTGGCCTTCTCCTGGACGTCCTTGGGCGCCTTCCAGGGCTCGTAAATGTACTTGGCAGGAAAGTCCTTGAGCGCTGGCACATACTTGCGGATGTAGTCGCCGTTCGGGTCCGTCTTCTTGCCAAAGGAAATGGGCGAGTAGCAGCGAAAGTACTGGTAGAAGAAGGCGGTGCAGGAGAGCCACATCCAATTGCAGCTGTTGACGGCCCAGTCCGCGTCGATGAGCAGGCGATCGAAAACGTCAAAGCCCTTCTCCCAGCTCACGAAGAGGTCCCCGCGCGTGAGAAAGCAGGCGACCATGTGGCGCGCAAGGTGGTGGATCCAGCCCTCCTGGCGCAGCTGCGTCATGATGGCATCGATGAAGGGGTAGCCCGTCTCGCCCTTTTCCCACTTGTGGAAGAGGTCCTGCGCGTTCTTGTCCCAGTCCCACGGGATCTGGCGCGCGAGCGGGTTGCCCTTCATCTTGCTGATATCCTCCTCGACGAACCAACCAACCATGTACCAGAGCTCTCGGAACATGAGCTGACCCGGCAGCGACTCTGGTGGCGAGGTGGGCTTGCCCTTGGCCGCCTTTTGCGCCGCGAGAATGGCGTGCCAGGCGCGGCGCATGCTGAGGCAACCGTGGCCCAGGTACGGCGAGAGCACAGTGGTGGCGGGCTCGAGCGCCGTGGGCTCCGTCTTGGGCTTTTCGAAGCTCGCGACCCAGTCGGGCTGCTTCTCCACGAACTTCTCCAAGCGCTTCAGACCCTCCTCCTCGCCGCCAGGAAACCGCAGGTCGGCGCGCTCGCGCTTGAGCTCCTTATAGAACGCCTTGTCGTCCCCCGCCGGCACCTCCACGCTGTCGACCCCGAGCGCCTCGCGCACTGCCTTGACGGCCTTGTCGGCCTCATCCTTTGCAAAGGGGATCTTGTCCGGCGCGTCGAGCGGCTTGCGCACGTCGCCGCACTGCTTGAAGAGCGTTTCAAAGGACCGCATCGTGGTCGGCACGTCGTTCATGTGCTGTTCGTAGAGCCCCGGCGGGTGCAGCCAGTGGCCCGGCTCGTTGATCACCTTGACGCCGGCGTCGTCCGCCAGTTTCACTACGTCCTCGTCCGTCTTGCGCGAGTGGTGCTCGCACTCCTCCGACGTGTCGAAACCGATGCTCTCGGCGCCGGCCGCCTCCCAGACCTTGGGCAGCACCTTCTCCGGCTCGCCGCGCACGAAGAGAATGCCGGACTCAACGCCGCGCTTGCGGAAGCCCGCATCGAGCGACCGCAGGCTCTCCATGATGAACTCGAACCGCACGTCACCCACGTTGCTTGCGTTTGCGTGCCACCGGTCCAGCACGTACACGGGCAGTACCGTGCCGGCGCCGTCCACTGTCGCCCGCAGCGTCGGGTTGTCGTGCAGCCTGAGCCCCTTGCGCAGCCACACGAGCCGCACGCCGCCCATCTTGTATGATTGAACTAGAGTGGAGTCAGAGTCCGGGCCTAACTGTAGGTCCGAGCTCAGGTCCGAGGCCAACGTCCAGGTCCACCAGGTCCAGATGCGAGTTCGAGTCGAGCTGCACCAGCACGTTGTCCTCCACGAAAGGCGACGAAAAGCACAGAGCACAGGTGGCCAAGCAAGCACGTGCCAGCACGAGCGAGCAAAGCCGCTTCGGCGCCAGGAGCGCAGCGGGTTTGCGCTCGCGCTAGCGGCCCCGCCGAGCCGCACCGCGTTGTGCCGCGCCGCGCCGCGCCGCGCCTCGAGGCGGAGCGAGCGCTCTGCCTGAGGCGCACGCGGGCCTGGGCGCGGTAGCGAGCAGCGAGGAGGTCGCGCTCCGCGAGCCGCCTCCTCGCCCGCGCGACCCGCTCCCTCCCGCCCTTCCCTCCCTGCGCTCGCAGGCCGGCGCCGCGCGCGAGGGGCGGCGGCGGCGGCGGCGAGCCCGCGCCTCGGTCGTCCGCCCGCGCCGCGCTCTGGGGCTTCGCCCGCCCGTGCGCTCCGGGCTCGGGCTCGGGCCTCGGCGCCATGAGCCTGGCGTCCGGCGTGGTGCTGGCGACGGCCGGGTACGGGGAGCAAATCAACTTCTGGGATGTGTCGACGGGCACGAGCACGCGCAGCGTGAACTTTCCTGAGTCGCAGGTGAATGTGCTGGCGGTCTCGCCGGACAAGTTGCACCTGGTGGCCGGCGGGAACCCAAAGATCCGCATGTTCGAGACGAGCACCAATAACCCGAACCCAGTGACGGAGTTCGAGGGCCACACGTCGAACGTGACGGCGGTGGGCTTCCAGAGCCAGTCGCGGTGGGTGTACAGCGGGTCGGAGGACGGAACCATCAAAATCTTTGACGCGCGCAGCGCCGGCGTGCAGCGCAACTACGAGAACCTGGACAAGGCTGCGGTGAACTCGGTGGCGCTGCATCCAAACCAGGCCCAGCTGCTCTCGGCCGACCAAACTGGCACCGTGCGCGTTTGGGACCTCATCATGGACCGCTGCGTGGCAGAGTACAAGCCGGAGACAGATGACATCGCGATGCGGTCCATCTCGGTCGCCTCCAACGGAAGTATGGTGGCCGCCTGCAACAACGTGGGGCACGTGTTTCTATGGAAAAATCTCGAGTCCCAACAGACCTGTGCCGGCCTCGCCGAGCACGATCTTGTGCAGCAGGCGCACGAGACATACTGCCTCAAGTGCCTCATCAGCCCGGACCGCAAGCTCCTCGCCACAGCCTCGGCCGACCATACCGTCAAGATCTGGAACCTCCCGGACCTGACGCTCGACAAGGTGTTGTCGAAGCACCAACGCTGGGTTCACGACATCGCTTTCTCGGCCGACTCCTCGTATCTCGCCACGGCCTCTTCGGACGGCCACGCACGGCTCTGGCAGCTCAGTGACGGCGAAATGATTCGCCACTACTCGGGCCACTCCAAAGCCATTGTGGCTGTCGCCCTGAACGACTCCAGTTTAGATTAGTTGTGCCGCGGTGAGCACACGCGCGCGCAGCTGGGTGCTGCGCATGCGTTCCTGATTATGATCGCATCGCTACCATGGTGGTGCCATGGTACCTCTTTCTTTTTTTCAACGCTAAGTCAAAATAAGGTGAGTCTGCGCTTTCTCCGATTTCATGCTGAGTCTGCGCTTTCTCCGATCTCATGCTGAGTCTGCGCTTTCTCCGATCTCATGCTGAGTCTGCGCTTTCTCCGATCTCATGCTGAGTCTGCGCTTTCTCCGATCTCATGCTGAGTCTGCGCTTTCTCCGATCTCATACTGAGTCTGCGCATTCTCCGATCTCATGCTGAGTCTGCGCTGTCTCCGATCTCAGAATTCGGAGTCGTCGTCTCTTTGCAGGCAATCTTCGAGCAAAAAAGAAGGCGTTCTCCAGCAGCCTGGACAACTTAAGCTCTGACTACAACCTCAACTCTATTTCCGTTACCTCTTCTCAGGCCTTGAGCTTGAAGCGGTTCAATGGGGTCTCCTTGCGAATGTCATCCTCCACGAGCTCGTCCTGCGCGGCGGCGACGCGCAGCACCTCCCGCTTACTGGTCTCCTGCAGCTCGCCACCGAGCAGCAGTTCATCAAGAATGTGGTAGCAGCGATTGAAGTTGAAGATGACATCCAGCTCGCACACGTTGCCAAAGTACCGGTCGAGAATCTCCACATACAGGTGGATCTGCTCCAGCTGCAGCAGCTCGTTCGACTTGTTGTCGATGACCGAAATGAAGTACAGACTCTGCGCACGCATGCGTGGGGGGGATTAAGGGGTCAGCATTCTCCGTGCAAGCGATCATCTCCGCGCAAGCGATATTGTGTGCTGCTCTCGCACTCGCCTTGAGACAGGCCAACTTACGGCGTAGCGCTTGTACACGATGGTGAAGTTCCTCCAGGCGAGGAAGTTGCACAGCTTGTTGGGCCGGCTGAGCACCATGGAGGAGATCTCGCGCACGATGCGCGTCTTCTCCTTCTTCGCGTACGGCTTGTAGAACTTGGTGAGCCGCACCTTGCCCTGGCGGCTCACGAGCAGCATCACCTCGACGCCCATGGCTTCGACCGCGGCCGACTCGCTGGTTCGCTCGCTAGCGGCGCGCGGCGAGCGGCGCTACGCGCGAGCGGCGACGGGTCGTGCGGCGGGCGGGCGGGCGCGCGCGCAGCGGCGCGGCAGCGGCGGCGGCGGCGGCGGCGGCGGCGACGGCGAGAGGACTGCTGCCGCGACAGCCTGGGCGTCTTCGGACGTCTTTTGAAAAAAACAGGCGCAAATCCGCGGCTCCAAGTTTGCGCCTCTTATTGCGCCGGATTCCAAGAACCGTTGGGCCGGTTCAGGCGCGTACAAGGTCGAGGCGAAGAAGTAGGGGAAGGCGGAGGAGCGCGCGGCGGCGCAGAGCGAGCTGCAGAGCCGCCTCGCCTCGCACGCGGGCGTCTTTCTTGTGGAGCTCGGTCTCGGTCGGGTTCCAAGGTCTTGGCGGTCTGATCTGTGCGGAGAGGGAACGAGAGAGGAGCAGGCAGCATGGACGGGATGCGGCCGGGGAGCCGCGGCACGACGTCGCGCAGCGGGCTGCGGACTGGGAGCCTGCGCACGGGCAGCCAGGGTGGCGCGAACTACCAGGGCGTGGGGCTGAACACCAAGGTGAATGTGGCGGAGAGGCCTGTGACGCAACATGGCATGGGCGGCATGCGCGTGGGCACGGCAGGGCCGAAGCGGCAGGTGCAGGACACTTCGTACTACATCTCGCTGCTTCGGAACAAGTGCACGGAGATCAGCGCGGAGACGAAAAAGCTGAAGAAGGAGAACGAGCGGTTCCAGGCCGACAACAACAGCTACGTGAAGTTCGAGCGGCAGTACGAAGACCTGATCAAGCTGGTTCGCAACCTGGAGGGCAACCTGGCGGACTACAACTTGGCCATGGACAAGGCCCGCGACAGCACGGACCCGGAGGACGTACGCGCGTACCTGCAGCAGCTGGCACACCGCAACAAGCAGGAGAAGCACCACGTGGACGCGGTGTTCCTGGAGCGGCAAAAGTGCGAGGAAGCGATCGGCGCCCTGGAGGAGAAGCTGGACAAGATGCGCAAGATGGAGGAGTACAAGGTGAGCCAGCTGAGCGAGCAGGACCGCGCGCACTACATGGAGCTGGCGCAAGAGAATCAGCAGCTGGCGCACGCGCTGGAGAGCCGTCGCAGCGAGCTGGAGTCCGTGCTGAAGCGCGTGCGCCAGGGTGAGGCGGCGCTGGAGAACGACCACCTGCGCGAAGACTTCAAGGCGCTTTCGCGGCAGCTGGATGGCCTGCGACGCGAGCGCGAGGGTCTGGAGACGGAGCTAGAGACGAGCAAGCTGAGCCCGGAGGAGGCGCGCGCGCGTCTGCTGGACAAGGTCAAGCAGGACAACCAGAAGATCCAGGACCTCGGCAAGCAGATCGAGGACGCCGAGGAGGAGTGCCGCGACAAGCGACGCCAGATTACCGAGGTACAGGCCGCCCTGGAGGAGCGCCGCAGCCTCGGCGCGGGCGGTGGCGCCCGCGGCGGCGGCGGCGGCGCGGGTGACGCGCAGCAGCTCGCGGCGCTGGAGCAGCGTGACCAGGAGATGACGGAGTTCTTGGAGGGCTTCCAGGAGAGTATGGTCCACGAGCTGGAGGAGCAGAAGCGTGCGCAGAAGATGATTGTAGGCTTGCTGGAGCACACCTCGCGGCATCTGCAGCAGAGCGAGAACCTGCCGAGCGAGGAGCAGTACGCTGAAATGAAGGACGCGCTCACCTTCAAGAAGCGCCAGCTGGAGAGCAGCGCCTCCACCATGGAGCAGCTCGAGAAGGAGCTGGAGAAGCGCCGCGGCGAGCTGGACAAGATCAACACGCTGGATGAGAAAATCGAGGTGGAGCTCAAGTCGCTCACGGAGCGTATCGACGTGATGCGCAGCGAAATGGTGCACTTCGTCAAGATCGATGACCTCCGCGCACAGGCTGACCAGACACGCGAGGAGCTCCTCGAGCTGCGCACCGCCTACCAGCGCCGACGCGACCACATGCGCACGCAGGTCTCGCTCGTCAAGCACAAGCACGACAAGCGCAAGGCGATGCTGGCCGACAACGAGACGGCACGCACGATCGAGGGTCTCGAGCAGAAGCTGCGCCACTACGAGCAGAACATCTTCCACCTCTCGGACTTTATTACCGAGAAGGAGCTCGAGACCGACTTTCAGTCCGAGCGCGAGGAGTGCGGTCGCTTTATCGATGAGCTCAACAGCCTGCATATGGATCAGGCCGCAACGCAGGCGTTTTGAGCAAAGGGCCCGGGCATGAGAGAGAGAGAGATGAGAGAGCGCGAAACGCAAGGTCTGTTGTTCTGTGTTGCTTTGTTGTTTGCTGCTTTGTTTGTCAATTTTTTCTTTGGGTGCCAGTGATGGTAATCAATTCTTTCACCCGTCAGTCCTTCTTCTTGGCGAGGACAGTCTGGTGTAGCACGGAGTCGACAAACTCGGCCGCCGCGTAGACGCCACCCATGATGGCACAGATGGAGGCGAGAAAGTTGGCCCAGGAGTGCCGGACCTCGGTCTTGCGGATGCTGATGGAGGAAAATTGGAAGCGCAAGAAGAAGCCGGGCTCCTCGACGTTGTTCAGAATGCCAAAGGACGCAAGCGGATTGTCGTCGCCGATCGACTTCTTGTAGTAGTACGTGGCCGAGTACTGATTGGCTTGCAGTGGTGAGGACGACAACGGCGCAAAAGTCGTGGGCACCACCTTGATCTGGTACTGGTATTGGTACATGCCGTCGGAGCGGGCCGCGACCTGGCCTCGCAGCGGGCTGTCCGCGCCGGGAAGCACCTCGCCAAAGGCCAGCTCCCGGACGCGGTGGCTCGCGTTGAAGGCGCGCAGGTCCTCGTACGAGAGAGAGCGCGCCCCGCGGTTGAACTCGTCCGCGTTGACGGGCGAGATCTGCAGCAAGCCCGGCACCTTGTGCACGCTGGCCTCGCCGCGCAGCACGCAGCCCCGCGCGCCAACGCCGGCACGCGCCTCCTTGCTGAAAAACGGCGTCAGGTCCTCCATGACTTTGCTGTGGTGCTGGCCACGGTAGTGCACGTGAATGCTCTCGCACGCCAGCTCGAAGAACTCCAAGTCCAGGCGAACCGTCACCATGTCGTCCACGCCGCCGCGGTCCAACTCGAGCTTCTCCACCAGGTCCACGTCCAAGAAGTACGCGAACTCCGACACCATCAGGTACAGCATGAAGGCGTACGCGCACAGCGTCAGCGCTGCCCCGGCCGTGGTCTGCTCGCGCACGCCCGTCAGCGACGCCTTGCCGAAGGCCACATCGAAGCCCGCCAACATGGCAACGGGCGCCGCACGCCGGCTGGCGGCCGCCGCACGGGAGCGAGGCGTCGCGAGCGCCCGCCGCCCGCGCCGCCGCCGCCGTCGCCGCCGCCGCCGCCGCCGCCGCCCGGCGCTGGCCGGGTTGGCCAGCTGCCGCCAGGCGCTGCACGTGCAGCTCGCACGTTGCAGTGCTCAAGGTGGTCGACCGCAAGCTCAAGTTGCTCAAGCTGAAGCGCGAGCACGGTGAGGCGGCGACGGCGTGCCGCCGCGAGGACATCCCGGGCCGTGGGGAGACGAGACGACGCGGTGAAGGTAACTTGAACTTGACCTGGATGGCGAGCAAGGCGCATGACGAGAGAGAGAGGCACGGCGAAGACTGTCACAAGGGCAAGGACGAGGACGCGGACGCGGACGTGGTGAAGGACGAGGAAGAAGACAAGCTCGACGAGCTCGAAGACGACGAACTTTGGAACAAGGGCGTCTGGGAGGCGGCGGCGAGAATATGCGCATGACGCGAAGGCTAGCTTCTCGAATATGAATGCTGTGAGAAGCAGCAAGGGCAAAAATCTGACCAAGCGAGGTGCGTATTACAGCGCTTCTTATCTGCGATCCGCCACAGACACGAACTGAGCCGGGCTGTGGCTCACAGTGAAGCAAACACGCGTCGTTGCGACGGCCGTTGAGCCACCGTTGGCCGCTGCCCGTGCGCGTCGAGTACAAAGCCTGCCGGGCGGCTCAAGATCACATGCCGACTGCAGAGGCTATTCGCAGGCTACTCGCAGGCCTCGAGGTGGAGGCAGCTGAGATGGCTGCCATCATAGGCTGTGTCACAGGATGTCAATCCCAAGCTTCCTCGCTCGACAGCAGCCTGAGGGCGGTCAACGCAGCGAGAGAAACGCAGCCGATCTCAACCAAGTCCACGCAAAGTCGGCTCGCGAGGCGGCTTGTAGCACGTCCGCCGACCAACGCACGCGTCCTCCCTGGCCAGCAGCCTGAGCTAGCCGTGCAGGGCGTCGTTTTCGCCTGCCGCTCGCCCGCTCACTCGGCGACTCGCTGGCTTGGCACAAGTTGGCAGGTTCGCCAAGTTGAACTACGCCGCGTACGCTGGAGTGCGGGCGATCAGCGGGGGATCATGCGGGATCTTGGCGGCTTGGGGGCACCTTGAGCCTGGCCGGCGTGGGTGTACAAAGACCGCTGCTGCCAGCTTTGCGGATTTCTGTCTGTCTAACAAGTGAGTGAGCACAAGCCCTGGGCCGCCGACAAGCTCGCCTGAGTCGCCTCGCTGCGAGCTTGAGCTGACTGGCCGCCGGACACGCCTCTCTCCGGCCGCCTTTGGCTCTCGAGGTCTTTCGCTCGTCGAGGGCCTCACAAGCTCCCGCTCTCGCTCCCTCTTGGCCGCGCGGGCTGCCATCGAGCGGCTCGACGAACTTGAAAAGAGGAGGCACCGCGCCGGGCGCGAGCCGCGTCCATCGGCCGCCGCGTAGACCGAAGGCGCATCAGGTCGCCGCGAGACGGACGTTGGCGAGGCGAGCCTGTACGCGCATCATGAACCATGATGCATGGTCATGGTCCCGGACGGACATATGGATATCTCCGATTCCCTTAATCAGTCTGCGCGCTGGGCGAGTTCGGCACTTGGGTGATTAGGAAGGAGTAGACTTGGGAAAGATGCGCGAGCGAGCTGGTTGGCATTCATTGAGAGCGAGCCCCTTCCTGGCGAGCGTGTGCGTACGATGGCCGACTCGTAGAAGCGACCCGGGTTCCTGGCAGCGAGCGGCCTCGCTCGGCACTTGCCCGCGCTGCGCTCGGGGCGCCGCGCGGAAACACACGAGCGTAGCGTTTCTTCCTTGTAGCAGCGCTACGTGCGAGGCACGCAGACCTGCGCCTGAGCGCCTGCTTCGCCTGCCCCGCCTGCCCCGGCGTCGCGCTTCGTGGCTCGTGGGCAGGCCGAGGAGGCGCGGTCGGGCGCGAGCGCAAGCGTTCGCGCCGTACAGCCGGCGCATCGCAGGCCGGGGCGCCGGGGCGGGTCGTGGCGCGGCGCGACGCGTCCTTGGAACGAGCGCCCGGTCTCGCCCCGCCGGCTGCAAGCTGCCGCCAGTGCGGGCGAGGCGAGGGCTCGACGCGGTGGCGCTGCGGGCGTTGCGGGGCCGTGCGGGGCCACACGAGGCGCGCTGTGGGGGTGTTCGAGCCTCGCTGCTTGCGTCTAGCCGCAGTGCAGGGGTCGCCCTCGGTTTTTCTCTCTTTCGTGCTCTTCTTCGCCCAGGGCCCAGGCAGGCTGCAGCCTGCGCGGCCACGAGTCCGAGTCGAGCCGCCGCCGCGAGCGAGCGAGAGCCTGGACGGGCTCGCAACTCGCGCGCGCCAGGCTGCGGCGCTGCGCGGGCTCGCCGGCGGCCGCGTACTCGCGAGCCTGCGCGACGTGCGACGCGCGGCTGCGGTGGCCAGGCGTTGGGCAAGCCGTGGCCATACAGCCAGGCTCCGCGCGAGCTTTTGCTTCGACCAGGAGCAACTCCCCAGAGCTAACTTACTAGCCGGCTGACCGCGGCACGGTCCACCGCCTGCCAGAGGCCGGTCAGGCAGGCTGGCAGCCAGGTCGGCCGCCCAGCCACTGGCAGGCCTGTTGCCAAGCGAGGCGCGGGGCCGTCGGCAAGGAGCGAGGAGAAGAAGACGCTTTCGGGCCAGAGAACCTCCCAGTGCACCAGCGGCCAGCCAATCGCGCTCCCTGGCGATCGCTCGATGAACAGACAAGGCGAACTTGAAAGCCCAGCGCAGCTCGGGATCGAGGTCGACTCTATGTGGCCTTGGCCGAACTTGAGCTTGCTCGTAAGGACGGCGGCGCAAAGAGGGCAGCGAGCTGACTTGGACGGCTTCGAAGCAGCGCTTCGGACCAGCGCCAAACTTGAAGGCCCTGGCCGGTCGCGACTCAAAGCCTCGGGGTGCCCCGGCGGCAGCCCCGCACACGTCGGCTTCGGAGCCGCGTCGCGTCGCGTCGGCTCGCTGCTCGCGCCGCCTCGCGTCGCGCGTCGGTGGCTGTCTGTGCAGGGCCATGCGTGGTCCGGGAGCGCCTGCCAAAATGGCCTGGCCCGCGTGCTCCAACCGCCTCGGCTTGCGGGGTGATTCGCGCAACCTGCCGCGAAAGACAGGTTGGCGGCGAACAGGTACCGTTCAGGCCTCGCGCGTCTGTGGGTCTGTGGGAGAGCGCGCTGAGAGGCGTGCAGGCGCCAAGCTTTGGCATTGCAGGGCCGCTGCGGGCAGAGGAGAGTGCACGAACAGAGAGAGGCAGAGAGCGAAGGAGGCGAACGAGAGAGCAAGCAAGAACCGAGGAAAGAGCGCCCCGACCCGCTGGCCAGCCGGAGGCATGCGAGTCAGTCTGCCTGAGCACGGCAACGGTCGCCCGCTCCGCGCCGGGAGGAGGGGGCCCAGAGCGGCCCGGGCCGTGCTGACTGGCCCTGCGTGAGCCTGGCCTGGCCTCGCGCTGGCGCGAACCGTGAGGCCGGCGGAGTCTCGGGCCCGGCTCAGGCTCGACTCAGACGGCCAGACAAGGCTCAGTCTCGGTCTTTCGCCCCGCAGTGGTTCTCGCGTCTTTCTGCCAGAGCGCCCTTGCCAGAGGCAGGCAGCGCCACGCTGCGGGGCGGTTGGAGGGAGACCCGCCCTGACAGGCAGCGCTGCGGTAGGACTGTGTGTCGGTCTCGTCCCCTTCAGCTTCTTTCTTTCTTGGCAGCAGAGAGAGGCGGTTGCGGTGGCGGAGCACGCGCTGCGGGGCGTGGGCCCTGGCCCGAGCTCGCGAGGGTCGGGACACCGCCAGAGAGAAGAGAGAGAAGAGAGAGAGAGGAGGGCGAGTCGCGAGGCCTGGCCAATACCGAGCGAGCGAGCAAGCAAAGCCCGAATCGCAGCGAGCGAGCCGCGCAACACGAGGCGAGGCGAGGCGAGGCGAGGCGGCGCAAGCCCGGCGTGCCAGCGCAAGGCGAGCGAGTGAGGCGAGCAGCGCAGCGCAGGCCGAAAGGAAAGCGCGGCGCCAGGCAGCGAGCGGGCAGCGGCTAGCTCGCTCGCTCCAGAGCTGCTCGCTTGCTCTTACTCTTAGCTAGCTAGCTAGCTAGTAGCTAGCTCATCAAGCTCGCAAAGGCAAGCGCCGAGCGGCCCAGGAGGCGGGCAAAAGGTAATTGAGGGCGAGCGAGCGAAAGGGCATGCAGCAGGGCGCGCGCGTCCAGGCAAGCGGCCTGCGCGCGTGCGCGTCGAGCGGCGGGATGCTGCAGGGCGTGCGTCTCGAGCACGGAGCAAGGAGGGCGTCGTCGGCCGGCGCCGAGGAGGCAAGCAAGGAGCGCCGGGGCAGCGAGGGCAGCAACGCGCTCTGTGGGTCTGCCGGGCACGTCGGCAGCAAGAGGAGAAGCCACACGGACTTTGTGCTGCCAAGAATGACGCAGGCCATGGAGGAGCGCCTGGCGCAGCGCTTCGAGCGCTTTGGCTTGCAGCGCACGGGGACAGCCCGTGCCAACGCACCGTCGCGCACGGGCCCCGACGACGACCTTTCTCCGCGCACCGCGCGGCTCGTGGCCTCGCAGCGCCGACGTTCGCCCTACAGCCCGCAATGCAACCCGCAAGACGACCGCGAGGTGAACGCGCGCCGGCCCCGTGACCGCCTCCGCGCCATGGACGTGCTTCCGTATTGGCACCCGGACCCGACCTCGCCCACCACATCTAACTCGGACGACCTTGATGTTCTCGATGAGGACGATGACGACGAGAACGACCGCTTCCTCGCGCTGTAAATTCTTCTCGCTCATGTCCGGAGGCACCGCGCACATCGAGCTCGAGCAAAGCTTCCCTAGGGCTCTTCCATCCCAGCGGTAGAGGGCATTGCTCATGTTGGCCAGACATGTTGGCAGGCCAACGCTGAGCATTGCGTTTGCTCGTGCTGGATTCAGATGATGCCCCGGAGAACGACGCTTGGCTGCGCGTCAATCAGATGAAGCGTGAAAGACATGTGTGTCCTGCGAAATGTGTCGAGCGAAAGAGACAAAGAGGCAGCGGTATCGAGAAGAAGTGAGAGCGTCCACTGCCATCTCAAGTCGCTCGGAGTAAGCATTTTTGAAGCATTCCTAAGGATAGAAAGCGGCCATAAATTTGATCGAATCTGCCAGGGGCTTCTCGCTCCGTTGTCGTTACTGATGTACAACTGCATTTCACAAGGCATGACCTTGTCGAGCGATGGCGAAACTACGTGAGATGCGAGCGAGCAGGCCAGCAAGAGCGGGAGGGCGAGCGAGAGCGGGCGCGCCAGCGAAAGCGGTCACGCCAGCGAGGCGAGCAGGCGCGAAGCGAGCCCGCACGAAAGCAAGCCCGGAACGCGAAGCCTCGAGCACAATGCCCGCTACGTGCGCCAGAGCTGCGCTCGATTCGGCCGTGAGCCTTTCCTCAAATCTTGTTTGCTCGCGAGCCCGCATCCCAGGTTGTTTCAGGTCTTGCGAGCATGCGCTGCGCTGAGCCCTGGCCACGAGCTTCCCAACCACGCCTGGGAAGGAGACCTGTGAACGGAAACAAAGTGCGAGAGCGGTTCCAATGCGAAACTTCCGTGCGTTCGTGTCGTATCGCGTGGCCTGGAGAGAAGGACTTTGCGGAGCCTGGCGTGGGGCGGCCTCCGTGTCCACGTGAAACCCCAGTGAGGAGGGTTCATCTGGTGATGGCTCGATATGTTGATCGCCCTTCCCTGCTTTTTAAGTCGCAAGGCTGCATTGCATTGGTAGGCTCAAATTAACGTTAGGTCTAGACCTACAGGCAGCTCATTCATCTCCCCGCAACTCGGAAACTGATCGACCAACGACTTCGGGCCAGGCAGGGCTTGAGGCAGCACGAGATGTAAGGAACGCAGGCGGCGGAGCGGCCCAAGGTCTGCTCCAGGCTTGCTCGACCCCAGCCGAGCCGTCCGCACGGTCCCAAACCTCGTCCATTGCACGGCGGTGCTGCAATTGGGCTAGGCTAGTGGGATCAGGTTCGCCTCCCTCACACGTCAGGACGCCTGCCTGCCTGCCTGCCTGCCTGCCTGCTGCGCGTGCCCACGCCGTGCCAAACAGCTCGGCCGCTGAAACTGACCATGCTCTTCGCTCGCCGCGAGCGATGCCTCCGAGTGTAGTAGGCCTGGCCTTGTAGGCCCTAGCCGGGCCGTGCGCACGAGCCAGCAGACAGACCGCCAGGCCGACCTACTACCTACGGTTTGCTTGCGCTCGGGAGCCTAGGCAGCGCCCCAAGCAGCATGTCACAGTGACGCCGTTGGTTGCTCTGGGCCGCGTGCTGGGCAGACTCGGCGGAGGCATCACCACTCGCCTGCCTGGATGTCGCTCGGGGCCGCAACCGTTGGACGGCCAGTTGTCCCGGAAGGAAGTCGACTCCCGGTGCACGGCAATTGCAGCTACGGCTCGCGCTCTGGCGCTATCTTCGCGGCCGCCGCAGCCGTCCGCCGAGGGTCCGAGCGCTCGGACAAGGCTGGCGCCAGCCAGCTGCTCCCAGGAGACGTAGATTCACTGGACATCGCGTGGCGCATCGACCGACCCAGCCCAGGGCTGCTTATCTTCGCCCATCACACAGAGCGCACAGAAGCCGCAGGGCCTGCCCCAAGCTACTGCTCCGGGCCTGCGGGGAGCTGAGTCGTGCGAGCAGCCTGTGGGTCGGTTCGTTTGTGAGCGAGGCCAGCGAGCGTCGCGCAACGAACGACAAGAGCGCGCGCCCCGCGGCGCGCAGCCCTCCTCGGGGAGCGGGCGAGCGCCTCGGCGGCATCAGCGCGGCTGGCTTGGCGCGGCTTGGCCCGGCGCGAGGCGCCAGGGGGCCGCCGACGCCGTGGTCTGGTGCGGGCTGGAGCTGCCGCCAGGGAGGCCTCAGCTGCGACGAGCTGTCCGCCGCGCGCGCCGCGAGGACGAAGAAGCAAGCAATCCATGGCCAGCCGACCAAATTGAGCCTATCCATCAACTGCCGAACCAACCCACCCAGCCTCCCGATCGTCCTGCAGGGCAGGGCCAGGGCTGGCCTGCGCCCGCGTCGCGTCGCGCGCCGTCGCGCTGGCGGCCAGGGAGGGACCGGCAAGCCAGCCACGCTGTGGTGGTCCAGGCGGCGCCAGGCGCCCCGGACGCAGAGATTGTTTGTTGGCAACCTCGCAGCCTGTGCCTGAGGAGGAGCCTTGGCGTGGCGACGAGGCACGGACTGCTATTTTCAACCGAACCGCTCGCCAAGGATGATCAACGCCACGTCCACTGGCAGGGCCGGGCGCCTGCCAGTGGGGCGCAATCGCAGTGCGACCTGCGTCGGGACCTAGCTAGTGGCGAGCAGCGAAGCCGCCTGTCCCGAGTCGAGTCGGATGTCTCGAATCCCTCGTCTCCTTGGCGCAGGGAGTCTCGTCTCCGCGCGGCCAAGTCCCAGCCCGCCCACGCGGCGCGCGCAGGGGAAGCGGGAAGCGGGAAGCTTTTGTTGGTTGCACGCCGCCCACGACCACGAGTGTCTGTCTGTCTGTCTGTCGGTGATGGTGGCGCCTCGACCCCACAACCAACTCGAACTCGCAAACCGAACTCGCAAACCGACCTCGCAACGACCATTTGTCGGAGTCACAGGGCTGCGACGAGCGCAGCGGCCACGTGCTACCTCGCAAACGCTCGCGCTCGGGCGCTCGGGAAGCGGATTGGCCGCTTGGGCATTGCTTGCCTGCGCTCGCGCTGCCAAGTCCCCCATGGATGGAATGGAGCAACGCCGGCGGCCTGTCGGCGGCCTGGACCCAGGACCCGCGCGTTGATTGCAGTCAGGAGTCAACAGTCGAAGGCCAGGCCAGCCACGGGGAGCAATCCCGCATCGACCAAGCCATCGCCGCACGCCTCGCAAGCAGAAGCAGCAGAAGCAGCAGCAGCAGCAGCAGCAGCATCAACAACAAGAACGACAAGAAGAACAGCAACATCAGAGACATGAGGGACACGCAGCCCCGAACCTTTCAGCTGTCGGCCGAGACCCGTGATAGACTGGTGGCGGAGATTACGCGCCTCGGTGGCCTTGAGGCCATCCACGCGCGGGGTCCGATCAGCGCGGGCCCACGGCCGCTGCACGCACGCCAGCGCTGCTACACCATGCAGGAACTGCCCATCTATGTGCCACCGGCGGCGCCCGGAGCGAGCAGCGCATCTGCTACGAGCGCCAGTGCCAGCGCCAGCGCCTCCAACAGCGCGATCGCGAGCAAAACCAAGAAGAGCTGTCTCTGAGGACTCGATCGACCGTGTTGATTCTGCGCCCGAGCGCGACCGGCGGAGAAACCGCGCAAGGTGACGAGCACGCAATCGTAGCCTAGGCGCCGCCAGGCGCCCATCGGCACAAGCCTTTCGTAGATCGGCGACCCGAACCGGCGGCTGGGCATTTCGGTCCCTTCTCCCTTGGGCGCGCCTCTTCGCTCGCCTCTGTACTAGTATACCTGGCGTTGGAGCGAGCTAGCTGCGAGCTAGAGAGAGCCTCAGCTAGACCAGGAGCTTCTCTTTTCTATATTCGAACGAAGACGGAAAGGTGGCCAAACGCACTCTGGTTTTTGGTTTGTCTTGCGATGACTCGGAGGTTGCCAGCTCACGGCCGGGCCGCGCGACCTGAGTGGTCGTGCAGGTGACCGCACAGCAGGCTGACTGGCGCCGCGCGCTCAAGTTGACGCCCAATCGCACGCGCAGAACAGACTCCTGGCTCGCGCGCGCAGGCGGCGGAGCCGGGCCGAGCAAGGAGAGGCGCGGCGCGGCGCAGCGCGGCACGGCGGACAGCAGGCGCTCGTGCGCACCGGCGCCAGCCGCCATGTACCGCGACGCCTCGCGCGTCATGGAGCAGCTGCTGGCGCGCGAGAGCAAGCGGCGCGGCGGGCCGGCGGAGGGCGGGCGCAGGAAGCGCGCGAGGGGAGGCGCGGCCGCCGCGCCCGCTGCCGTCGGGCTCAAGTCGCTGGCGCTGGCAGACGGCGTGCGCAACAAGAGCAAGACCTTCGCGGTGGTCTGCGAGACGCTCAAGTACAGGGAGGCGCTCGACGCTACGCTGCGCGGCGCGGGCCTGCGACCGGCGCAGCTCGCGCGCAGCGAGGGCCTGCTCTACGTGATGCTCTACGACCACCTATTCGGTCAGGGCATCAAGGGCGGCGGCGCCGTCAAGCGCGCCATCGTGGAGCACGACAAGGCGCTGCGTGCAGCGCTCGACAAGCTCATGCGCTCGCGCAGTGCTGCCTCCAAGGAGGACCTCCTGCCGGAGCACGTGCGGTCGGCGCCAAAGTTCCCGCGCTACGCGCGCGTCAACGAGCTCACGGCCGAGGTTGCAGCCCTGCGCGCCCGACTCGCAGAGGACAAGGACCTCCCGGACTGCGCCGTCGACGCCCATGTGCCCTGCATCTTGCGGTTCCCACACGGCACCGACCTGCACGCGCACGCCGCCGTGCGCGATGGCAGCCTCATTCTACAGGACAAGGCCAGCTGCCTGCCTGCCGAGGCCATTCGACAGCTCTGCGTCAGGCGCGACCAAGTCGCAGAAGACGCGGCAAACGCTCGGCCCTCGCCGCCGCGTCCCCTCCCCTTTGACGCCATCGATGCCACCGCGGCCCCTGGCAACAAGACTAGCCAGCTCGCCGCGGGCGGCTTCCGCCGCGTCTTTGCCTACGACAAGAGTGCGCGCCGCCTCGACCTCTTGCGCCGCCGCATGCGCGAGGCCCACGCTGACAAGTGCGTGCAAGCCGCGTGCCAGGACTTTTTGCAGCTCGACGCGAAGGAGCCGGAGCTCGCCGACGTGCGCGTCATCCTTCTGGACCCGAGCTGCTCTGGGTCCGGCATGGTGGGTCGCGTCGATCACCTCCTTGACGCGAGCCTCAAAAAGCCGTCGGACCAAGAGGAGGCGAACGGCGCGGAGGACGACGAGAATGAGACCTCCGGAAAGCCGCAGCGTCTCGAGCAGCTCGCCGCCTTCCAGCGCGACTGCCTCAATCACGCGCTCGCCTTCGCACAGGTCGAGTGCGTCTCCTACTCGACCTGCTCTGTGCACGCCATCGAGAATGAGGCTGTCGTGGCCGCCGCGCTCCAGGCCAACCCGAGCTTTACACTCGCGCGTGCTCTGCCCCAGTGGCCGACGCGTGGCATCCCAGGTCATGGCGTTGGCGCCGCCGCCGCCGCTCGCCTCGTGCGCGCGAATCCGGCCACGGACGAGACCTCGGGCTTCTTCGTAGCTCTCTTTGTGCGCCGCGGCAGCTCCTTCGACCTCGAGCCGGAGGAGGTAGAGGAGGAGGAGGCGGCGGCGGCGGCCGAAGAAGGCATCGAAGACGACGAAGCGTCCGCTGGTGAGGACGACAAAGAGGCCGCTGCCCCTTCGTCCGCCGCCGGTGCGCGAAGTGCGAGGCGCCGTGAGAGCCGCAAGCGCCGCCGCCGGGAAGCGCGCCGTCGCAAGTCCGCGGCCGGAAAGTCCCCTGCAGATGCCGTCGAGGACGACGTAGAATCAGAGTCCAACTTGAAGCCCGTGGTGCGCGTTGAAGCTGGCACAGAGTAGGAGGTGGTGGTACCGATCCGTTCTGAGAAGTCTCGTCGCGCATGACATCGGGTCCAAACCCGCACTAAGAATCGCACTCTCTTTCTTACATCATGATTTTTTCGCGCCGCCGCTGCCGCCGCCGCCGCTGCCGCCGCCGCGTAGCTCATGCACAGCGCGATGTCCAAAGACTATCTGCGACTTACGAGCCTTGGCCTTGCGGGCCGCAACGCTCAGCGCACTGCGCGACTTGCGGAGGCTGCGCGCCGAAGATGGCCTGTCTTCCTCGGCCCCGGCTTCGCCAGGCACCTCTGTGATGAGGACTTGGTCCGACGTTGCGCGTCGGAGGGGCGCCGTGCGCGGCCGCGAGGGCGGAGCCATGCCCAAATCGGCCAGGCACACGAGGGCCATGTCCAGCTGATTCTCAGGCGCAGTGCGGGGCAGCAGACGGTCCGTCTGGAGCCGTGCGCGTTGCAAGGTATCCGTGAGCTCACGCAAGACGCGGTCCTTGTCACGCAGTTCCAGGTGCAGCGTCGCGTTGTCCGCGCGCAGATTCTCCAGCTTGTGCTCCAAGTGCACGTGACGACGCTCACGGCTTCTCGTACTCGCGCCCAGGTCGTCCAACGCCTTGCGATGCATCCGTAGAACCCTGTCCCAGTCGCCCTGTTCCGGCGCCAGCCGCGAGAGCTCAGCATTCACACGCCGTTGCACAGCGATGTGGTTTCGCGCCTCCACCTCGCGCCGAACGCGACGCTCTACGTCGGCGCGCAGCGCCCCAGCGCACTCACGCTCGATCTCCCAGCGCAATGCCTGCGCGAGACTCTCGCGGAGCTCCGTTTCCATGCGCTCGCGGAGCTTGACGGTCTCCACGTAAAAATCAGCGTCCGCTCGCTCCTCGCAACCCTGTTCCATCTCTTTCTCTTGCCGCTGTGCCGCTTTCGTCTCCTCGGCAGCGGTAGGCCTGCGACTGGCGGCCATCGCCTCTGGCTGATGCAGGACCGTCCGTGGCTCGGGGGTGGGTGTCATGCTAGCCAGCGTCTCGCTTGTGCGCCGGTGCTCGCGGCGAGCGCGTGCGAGCTCTGCCATAAAGCTGCCTATTGAAGGCCGATGGTCCAATGCATCGGCCGAGCGCTGGCGGTGCGTAGTGGAGGGTGCCCTGACCCACGCGGAGCTGGCCTTGTCCCAGACCAGGTCAGCTTTCACTACCTCCGCCTGCGCCTCCTCCTCGTCGCGCTCGGCACGCATCTGCGCCAGCTCAGCCTCGGCCTCCTGGCGCTGCAAATCCATGTCGCGATACGCCTGCTGCAACTTGGCGTACTCGGCCATGCCTACCTGGAGCTCCTTCACCTTGGTGCGCGATGCGTCCAGCGCCGCCTCCAGCGTGCCGACCTGTGCGGCGGCCCGCGCCGCCTGCTCGCGCGAAAGACGTTCCTCTGTCTCGCGGGCAACTCGCGCACGGCGGAGGTCGGCCTCGAGCTGCTCGCGCTCCTCAGCTCCTGCGGCGTTTGCCGACTGGGCATCATCCAAGCGCGACGTCAGGGCCTCCACCTCGGCCTCGAGGCTCTCCCGTCTCGCGGCCGCCTCGCCGAGCTCCGCGTGCGCGGCGGCCAGGTCCTCGCGGAAAACTTGCAGGACGGCCTCGGTGGAGTCCAGCTTGCACATCAGCGCGTCGCGCTCCGTGGTGGTCTCCGCAAGGCTTGCGTCCAGAAGCGCGATCTGCTCGTCCTTCTCTTCAACTTCCGCCTCGAGGCGCTCAGCAGTCTCCAGCGCCACCTTTAGCTGCTTCTGCAGCACGGCGATGAAAGCCTCGGCATTGGCAGCCTTGCCCTCAAGGGCGCCACTCTCCTCCACAAGCTGCTTGCGCAGCGCCTCGTTCTCCTCAGCGAGCTCTTCGTTGCGCTGCTCCGCCAGGCGCAGGCGGGCGGACGTGGCCAGCATCGCGCTTGAAAGAGCCTGCGTCTTGCGCTTCTCGCTGCCCAAGCTCTGCTCCAAGTCGCCGCGCACGCGTGCGTGCTCCTGCTCTAGCACGCGCGTTGCGCGCCGATGCTCTTGCTCGAGGCGTTCATGCAGCCGCTTCGCCTCATCCAGCTGCTTGTGGCGCTCCGCCGCAACCAGCGTGGACCTGTGTTTGCGAAGGCGCGCCATGCGCAGGCCGAAGTCCTCGCGCAGCGTCCGCACGCGCGCGTCCGCCTCGCGCTCAGCCCGCGCCGCGCTGCGCTCCCACGCCGCCAGCGTCAAGGCCGCCACGCCGTTCACGGCCGCGCTCAGTCTGCGCGCCTTGTCATTGAGCGTCTCGTAAAAGGCCTCATTGAGCAGGTCCGCGTGCAGCGCCAGGAAGCGGCCCTGGTCGTTCTCGCCCTGCCGCTGCACGTGCGTGGTCGTCTGCCAGGCGGCACGGGCGTGGTCCTGGAGCTCCGACAGCCGCGCGAAGCATGCCTCGTCGTGCGCGTGACTCTCGCGCTCTACGCGCTCGCAGACCGCCTCCAGCGTCCTGCGCAGCGCCGTCGTCGCGTCCTCCTGGCCCTCCTCGGCGCCCTCCTGGGCGAGGTCCTGCTCGGCCGCGTGCACGTCGTCCTCGCCTTCGAGCACGCCGTCGAGCGCCGCCGGCGCCATGAACGCGAGCGAGCGAGCGCGCGGCGGGCGGCGCCCGCGACCGACCGCCGCGCGCCCACGCGCGCGCGCGAGCGGGACGGGGACCCAGAGGCCGTGTTGGGGATGTGGATGCGCGCCGAGTCCGGAGTAACGCCTCACGACCTTGGCAATGTTCAAGTTGGCCAGACCAGACCGCCCTTCTCCGCCTCGGCCTCGCCCTCGCGCGCGTGCTTCGCGGCGGCGGCGGCGACGGCGGCGGCGGGCGCGTGCGTGCGTCCTCGCGGTTCCGCGCAGGCGCGTGACGTCAGAGCGCGGCAGCGGCGGCGGCGGCGGCGGGCACCGCCAGGAGCGTGGGGAGGAGCGCCTCGCGCTCGGGTTCCTCGCGCTTGTGTTGGTGCTCGTGCGCGTGCTCGGCGGCGCGGCGCGGCGCGGCGTAGCACGGCAGGCAGGATGCTCATGGGCCGCATGCTGGCGCGGCCGGTGTGCCACTTCCTGGGCTATTTTTACCCGGCGTATCAGAGCTACAAGGCGGTCAAGGCCAACGACCCGGCCCTGCACACGCAGTGGCTGACGTTCTGGATCGTGAGCACGTACTTTAACTTCCTCGAGGCTTTCGGCGACACGCTCCTGTCCTGGCTGCCGTTCTACTACGAGGCTAAGGTGGCGCTGCTCGTATGGCTCGTGGCGCCGTACTTTAGGGGCGCCACCAAGATCTATGAGCGCGTGCTCACCCCGTACCTGCACCGCTACGAGAAGGACATCGACGCCAACCTGGCGCACGTGAAGCGGCGGTCTGCGCGTGAGCTCGGTAATCTGTCGCGCCTCGGCATCGAGCATCTGCGCACGCACAGCACGGAGATTCTGCGCATGGGCCAGAGCGTGCTTCTCAAGCAGCTCTCCTCGGAGAATCTGCACGCGCAGGTGGCTGACGCAGACCGCGCCGGCGCTGAGTCTGCCGAGTACCACGTCATGCGCTCCACGACGGCCACCGTCACGGCACAGTCCACCTCGGCTACCATCATGGCGCTCGAGAGCGAGGTGGATGAGATTCTCGAGGAGATGGACGTGGACTTTGGCGACGAGGACGACGAGGATGTGGTCGCTGCCGACATGAAGGTGTCCGAAAGCAAGCGCAACAGTGCCAGCAGCCGCCTCAGAAACGATGTGGTCAGCAGCGACGACGAGGACTACGACACCGAGTAGGCTCAAATAGAGCTGATGCCATCCAGCCGCAAGGAGGCCAAGGGTCATCCCGACACTTCGTAACCTAATCTTATTGCTATCGCCATGCTCTCCTGTCTACTTCCCTCCATGCAAACAAAGGCTCTCTCACAGATGGTTTGCTTGGTTTTTCGTTGCTTGGCTCTAACTTAGTTCACATCATCATCTTCGTCGGCACCAAGAAAAGTGCGGGTCGGTGGTGAGGCGCGCGCTCAACTAGTTCACGTGCGCTGACGCTTGTTGGCGCGCTCCTGCATGCCGAGTTCGCGGTAGAAGCGCTTACGCTCCTCCTTCTTGTCGTCAGCAAACTTGGCAGCTTCGCGCGCGAGCTTCTTCTCGTGCTCCAGGTGGCGCGTCGCGCTCTTCTGCTTGCGCTTCTGCGTCTTGTCCCGCTTGATGGTGTTGAGCTGCTGAATGAGCGAGGTGACCTTCTTTTCATGCGCGGAGCGGATGACGGCCTTGCGCGTGCCGGTGACGTTCTCCGCACGGTGTCGCGCCTCGCGCTTGCGTTCCGGGTCCAAACTGCTCTTCTGCTGCTTCGGCTTGGACGCAAATGGCAACTTGGCCTGCAGCTTGTCGGAGATTGTCAGGGGGTTGAAGACGCGCGGCTTGCGCTTGATCTCCTTGTAGAGGGAGTCCTTGTTGAGCGGGACCGCGAGACCGTTCTCGTAGCGGAGCTGCGCCACGTTGCGCATGAGAGCCATCTGCAGATCATCAGTCTCGGCCTCGGCCTCGGCCTCGGCATCCATCTCGGTCTCCGCCGCCCCGTCCTCCAACATGAGCTGCTGCTGCTCTCTCTGCTTCTGCTTGGCCAGCTGCCGCTTCTCCTTATCGGAGAGCGCCGCGATGGGTCGCGCGCGCAGAAGGTTGGTGACCGGGTTGAAGAACTGCTTCGGCACGACGGGGACCCAGGTGCGGCAGAAGACGATGTCGCTTTTGAGGATCTTGTCCTCGAAGGTGGCGCGAAAGCCGCCCGGGACCTTGTCGGCCTTCTTTATCATACCGCGGATGCCGCTCACTGTGCGGAGCGCGGCGCCCTCGTAGCGCGCCACCTCAAGCTCCGAGTTGAACATGCCCTTGATATAGGCGGTGTTCTTGAAGATCTTGTACGGCTCGCCCACCAGCTTGAGCTTCTTGACAATCTTGCACGAGTGCTCCAACTCCAGCAGCGTGCCGGTCGCGCAGATGCGAAAGCCGGCCTGCTTCTCACGAAGATCCTGGTACGCGAGCAGGCCGGTGTTGGGCGCCGTGGCTGGGCCCCAAAAGACCGCCTCGCAATGCATGTGCTCCGGCGTGTACTTGAGCATGCGTTGGCGCTCTGTTGTCGTGTCCTCTAGCGCATACACTGGCATCGTCTGGAAACGCCGCCAGCCGAGCGAGAGCACCAAGGGGTCGTTCGTCTTGAGGATCTTCGGGAACCAGCGATGCTTCTTGATGCGCACGCGCAGGTAGCACAGGCCACTCTCGTGCGGGTTAAGCCCGCCCAGGATGATCGGCGCGCGTGCATCGAAGTTTTGCACAAACTCGCACGGCACCTTGCGCAGTTCCATGCGCACGTACCTGCCGGCACGCACGCCCTCCAACTTGAGCCGGGTCGCCTCGTCCAGGTCCGCGAATTCCGACTTGTTCACCTCCTCTTGGGCCGCGGCACGCGCGCGCAGCTCGTTCAGAAACGCCTCCTCGTCCTCGTCCTTTTCTTCTTCCTTGCCCGCCTCGCCGGCCGACCCCGCGCCGCCAGCACCCTTGCGCCGCCCGCCCGGCGCCTCATCATCATCGTCGTCGTCGACCGGGCCCAGCTCACGGTCCACGTCAAAGGAGACCTTCTTGGCGGCCTTCTCCACTGCGTTGCGCATTCGCTCTTCCTCCATGGCCCTCTCCGGGTCCACGTCCTCTTCGACTTCTTCCATTTCGCTTTCCTCCTCGTCCTCGTCCTCGTCCTCCTCGCCCTCGTCGTCTTCATCACCATCGTCGTCGTCGTCGTCGTCGTCGTCGTCATCGTCCTGGTCATCCTCAGTAGGCTCGCGGTCGAGCTCTTCGAAATCACCGTAAATGGGCTCATCGTCATCCTCGCCGACCTCCCCGGCCGCTGCCGCGCCACCATCGTCTTCGCCGTCCTCGCCTGACTTGCCCCAGCTGCCCGTCACGAAGCGGTCGCGGATGGACTCCCGCACGTCCGCTTGAGACCAGTCCTTCAGGGCGCTATCGCGCACGAGGACAAAGGCGAGGTCATAGGCGTCCGCGTTGCGAAGATCCTGCTTCGGACTCGCCTCCTCCTCCGCGTCGTCGTCGTCCTCGGCCTCGTCCTGGCGCTTCGCCGATGGAGCGCGAAGCTTGAAAAACTCATCGTCGGACTCGGAGTCGGAGTCATCCTCGCCGGCGCCGCCAAAGCCAGCCGGGCCACCAATCTTGCTCTTGCTCTTGCTCTTGGCCGGCGAATCCTCCGCACCCGCGGGATCGGCGCCATAGACGAGCTCCATCACGTTTGGTGCGCGGCGCTGGCGCTCCTTGAACGAGGCGGACGCCTTGGCCATGAGGTTTGCCTTCCACTTGGGCTCGCCATCATCGTCTTCCTCATCGCTGTCGTCCTCGGCCGCGGCGTGGCCGTTCTCCTTCGCCTCCGCCTCCTCCTCCTCCTCGTCGTCGTCGTCGTCATTGCTGTCGTCGTCGTCATCATCGCTGCTGCGGGGCCGCGTGGAGGCTTCGAGCGCCTCCTCACGAGAGACATCTTCGCGGGTGAGCGCCTTAGAGCCCTTAAAGAGCTGCAAGCCGGAAGACTCGAGATGATCGTCAAGACCCGAGGTGACCTTTTGCAGGTCACGCACGAGCTGGACACCCTCAACGGACTCATCGTTGGAGTCGCCGTCATCACCGCCGCTCTCGTCGTCGTCGTCGTCAGAGTCGCTGCTCTCGTCGCCACTCTCGCCGCCCGCATCAATGTCCTTGGCGCTTGAGAAGTTAACCTCGGGCAGGTTGATGTACATGGCGTCCTTGTCGACCATGACATTGCCAATATTTGCCATGGGCGCGTAGAGCAGGGTCTCTTTGGCGTTGAGCGCGCGGTTGCGCTTGAGGTCGCTCTCTTTGGAGGGCAAGGGGCACGGGTCCGGAAGCGCCGCGACAGAGCAGAGCTGGAAGTCGCCGACGCCGGCCAGATGCACCTGCATGCCCTCCTTGAACTGCGTGCCACGCACATAGCCAAATAGCGCCACGGTGCGGTCCGACTTGGGGTCCTCCTGCACCTGACGACTGTCGGTGATGTCCTCAAAGCGGTCGACGATGGCGTACGGGTGCGTGTTGCGCCACACGAGCGGGCGGAACTTGATGACGGAGATAAAGCGGCTGAGGTTGACGATCTCGTTCTTGCGGTACTTGTTGTTGATGACGCCGCTGAGATAGAAGAGCTTGGCGCCCTGGTAAATCTCCGTCCAGAACCGGTCCTTGAGGCGCTTCTTGAGGGTGCGCAGCGCCTTGTTGTCGGCGAACTTGTCCAGGTTGGTGAGCACGCCCATGACCTTGGGGAAGCCGTGAAGCTGGAGGATGTTGAGGAACTCAAAGGTCTCCATCTCGAAGCCCACGCTGGCGTCAATGACCAGAAGCACGAGGTCGGCGACCTTGGCGAGGTCGGTCATGGCGCTGACGTCGTTGGGGCACTCGAAGAGAGTGACGCGGCGGTTCTTGCCCGTGACCACCGTAATGGGGCCCTCGATGCGCGTCACGGTGTGGCGCGTCCACTTCTTGACAAGCGAGCGGATGAGCGTGGACTTGCCGCTGCCGGGCGGGCCGTGCACGACGACGGACACGGGCGGCGGGTCCGCGGCCTGGCGGTCCACCAGCTGCACCATGTGCTTGCGGTGGCCTCGGTCCAAGCGGTGCTGCTGCTCCCTGATCTTCCTGCCGGTGTTCGCCACAGTGAAGGCCTTGAAATTTCCGCCCTGTGCCGCGCGCGCGCCGCCCTTGGCCTGCATCTTCTTGTTCGCCTTGGCGCCGCTCTTGCGCGCGTGGTGCTCCTTCTTGGGCGCATCCTCCATGGCGCCCGCCATCCTGCCCTTGCCTGCTGGCCTGCGCTGCGGCCCAGCCGAGCCGAGCCGAGCCGAGCCGAGCCGAGCCGGCGCGCGCGAGCCCGAGGCCCGCTCGCCGCCCAGCGCCCGCCCGCTCGCCGCGCCCCCGCCCCTGCGCGCGCGCGCCGATGCGGTCTGCCGCGCCGCGGGCGCCGCCAACCAACAGCGGCGGGACCGCAAATGCGTTGCGCAGGCCGGCGCGGCAACCGGCGCGCGGCCGTTGCCGCGGCGGCGGTTTCGCGGGCCCCGG
>JABLUY010000106.1:73448-118498 GCA_013306675.1 Thraustochytrium sp. TN22 | reverse complement strand
CCCCCGCGTGGTAGGCGGATACGAGTAAGCATAGAGGTGTGATTGGGATATTGTGGTCGCTGTGGTTTACCTGAATCCCTTTCCCGAGAATGGCGAAATCGCCTCGCCGTGAAGGGCACACAAGCGCAAGGCTCAGAGCGTATGACTTTTGTGCAGCACGGCTGGATTCTCGCACAGTCGCGTTCTGATGAACGCGGCAATTCCCCAGCTTTCCTACTTCTCATCTCCAACTTCGAGGCCTAAGTTAGCTAGCCTAAATGAAGGACACTTACAATCATCATCACAACGGCGCGAGCCGGCCCACATCCGGCAGCGGCGGGTAATGGGCAGCAGGCCGATCGGCCGGAACTGGCAGCGGAATAAAAGGCGCCGGCGGACACGCCTCCACGGCGTCAAAAGAAGCCCAGTCAAAACGCTCGCGGCGGTAAAAGCGGAACAATGGGAGGGCCTTGACCGCGGCGCCCTCTGCATAAGCTTGCCGCTTCGCAACGTTCACGTCCATGAAGCTCGTGACAAGGTCCCAGACGCGGTTATCGACGCAGCGGCGAATACGCTGGAGCGGCTTGCCTGCGAGCAAGTCGTCCAGACCGCGCATCTGCTCTGCGACGGACGGACGATTCGAGAAGGGTGCCGCACCCTGCGCCATCTCGTACACGCAGGCACCCACCGACCACCAATCCACGGCGCCGTCGTAGCCGTCGTAGCCGTCCTGGCCATCGGCCCCGCGCACCGTCGGCATGGTGCGAGCCCCCTGCATTACCTCCGGCGCCATGTAGTTGACCGTCCCGACCAGTGTGTAAGCGCGTTCGCCGGCGCGCAAGCGCTTCGCGTAGGTGAAGCCCGTCAGCTTGAGGTGGCCGCGCTCCGTGAGCAGTAGATGGGCCGGCTTGATATCCCGGTGCAGCACACCCTGCTGGCGCAGGAAGCGAACCGCGAGAATCGTTTGCGCTGCGTAGAACTTGATGTCCTCCACGTCGAGCGCGCCGCAATCTGCGATGCGCGCCTCCAGCGTGCCGCCGGGAACGTGCTCCAGGACGAGGTGCCAACGCGAGGCGCTCGCCTCGAAAAAGTGCGCAAAGAGCCGGACGATGCGCGGGTCGCGCTCGCTCAGGCGTTCCAGCACCTCTCGCTCGCTCTCCACATGCGAGGTTTGCGCCAGCGCCCGCACGGCGCTCGCGCCACGCGTAGACTTGAGCACGAAGGGCCGCGAGGCGCTCAGCGCGCCCCCAGCGCCGTCGCGCAGGCGCACGACGCGTGCCTCCCAGAAGTCCCCTCTCGCGATGACCTGTCCCCTCGCAACGTCGAAGTCGCCAAGCCGGAGGCTCTTGCGCGCCGCGTACGAAGACACCAGGTTGCCTGCCACGTGCTCCCCGAGCGCCGCGTCGTCAGCTCCAGTCTTGCAACAGCACACGTAGCGATCGCAGCCGCCGCATCGCGTCAGCGGGCCCCGCACGCGGTCCATGCTTTGCCTCGCCCCCGCGCGCGCGATTCGACCGCGCGCAAGTGACTGGCGTGAGCGCGCACGATCACGAGTCGAGCCGAATGCATTTTCTCTCTCGCTCTCTCTCCATTTTCGCGCTTGCGCGTGGTTCGCATTCTTTGGGGGGCGCGAACTTCTTAGAGCAGTGCACACGTCAGCCCTGCTTGTTCTTTCCATCATGGCCATCGTGACTGGCAGCGCCACCAAGACTCGGGCCACGCGGCGCGCCCACAAGATGCGACCAAACCTCGCTCGTAGGTGCCCAAGATGCGATGGGCGCCTCGATCTGCTCTCGATACCGCAGCCTCACACACATGCGAAGCAACCATGACAAGACTCCCGGGTCCGCAAGCGCCCCACAAGGCAAAGAGCAGCAAATGTGAAGGTATGCCGAGAAGGGGACCGAAGTCAAGCCCAAGATGCGCCAAGATGCGGCCCGGCTCGAGGCGCGCTCGGGACACGGAGCGCAGGCAGGCTGCGCTCGGCCCGCGCTCTGCGCTCGTCTGTAGCGCTCGGTTTGCACTCTGCAGCTAGATCCGCGCATCCGAGTTTGGGCTTGGCCTGGAAGTTTGTGCATCGCGAGGTAGATTCTGTGTCTGGCTGGCCGGCCGGACGGCGCGCGAGGCATGGCCAAAATCGAAACACAATTCAGAAGAGAAGAAGAGGCGAGAAGAGAAGGAAAGAGAGCGCAAATGCAGGCGCTCCGATCCTTGGCGGCCGTGGTGGCCCTGGCCAGCGCGGCCTCTGGCGCCGTGGAGGTGACGACGCCGTCTGCAGGCGCGAGTTACGCACAGAACGCCGCCACGGAGAACTTCGTGTTCCTGTCTGTGCTGGACCACTATGAGGTGAACTCGCGCTTCGCGAGTGCCGAGGAGGACCGCGCAGAGTACTTTTACTACGACAAAGACCTGGCGCAGATCTGGATGGCGAGCTCGCCGGATGGCAACGTGGACATTTACAACCTGACAGACTCCAACACAATTGTGTATGACCAGAGCATCCCGGTGGTCGGCACACCGAACTCGGTTGCGTACAACCCGCACGACAAGGTGATGGCGATCGCCGTGGCGGCGGACCCGCAGACGGACCCGGGGTTCATCTACTTTTACAGCACGGAGACCAAGGAGATGATCAGCGTGGTGACCACGGGCAACCCGATGCCGGACCACGTGAGCTTCGGCCCGGGCTACCACTGCCTGTACAGCGCGAACGAGGGCGAGCCGGACGGCGTGGACGTCTTCGGAGGCGTGACGCAGGTGTGCGCCACCGACTTCACGGACGAGGACACGTACGAGGTTTCGCACAGCCACCTGGAGGACCTCGTGCTGACCGGGACGGCGCCGCTGGCCGGTACGCTGGATCCGAGCGACGGCCTCGGCAATGACTTCAATATGACGCGCTATATCATGTACTTTGAGCCGGAGTTCATCACGTACAGCGAGGCGGACAGCAACGGCGACTACGAGGTCTACGTGATCTGCCAGGAGTCCAATCTCTTCCTTGTTTACGCGGGAAACACTGAGACGACGCCTGACCTGACGGCCGAGCCGGTTCGCATTATGCCGATCGGCTTCAAGGACCACAGCCTGGCGTCCAATTCCATCGACATTACGAACGATGACAGCCACGAGCTGGAGACCTACGCCGGCCTCAAGGGCATCTACCAGCCGGACACCATCAAGACGGTGACGTACGAAGGCAAGACCTACATCGTCATGGCGAACGAGGGCGACCAGACCGCGGTCGAGGAGGACACTAACCTGCAAATCAAGGACCTGAGCAGCGACGACTTCACCTCGGCGGTACCGCAGGCCACCATCTCCGCGGCGGCCAACGCCAAGCTCAAGGAGCGCAGCACTGGCACCATGACGGCCGACGGCAAGTACACGGAGATCTTCATGAACGGCGGTCGCAGTTTCGCAGTCATGGACGCCAGCACGGGCGCTCTGGTCTTTGACTCTGGCAACCAGCTGGCGTCAAAGATGATTGAGCTGGCCGACCCCTTCTTCAACATCAAGGACGGCGCGCTCAACTCCGAGGAGCGCTCCAAGTCCAAGGGCTCGGAAACCGAGTCGCTCGCGCTCGCGGACGTCGGCGGCATGAAGCTCGCCTTCGTCGGCCTGGAGCGCCCGGGCCTCATCGCTGTGTACGACATCTCCAACCCGCTGGCACCGGTCTTTCACTCGCTCAACGCTGTCTTCAACGCCGGCGAGGACTGCACCGCCGCGGCAGTCGCCATGATCGACCCGGAGGCCATGTACTTTGTCAGCGGCGACGAGTCGCCCAGTGGCAAGCCGCTCCTCATCGCCTCCGGCGCCGTCAGCTCCACTATCTCCGTCTTTGAGGTCGTGGTGGCCGCCTCCGGCACGGTCGCCGCGGACATGGACGTCTGCACGCGCGCCGCCACTGGCGGCCCGGACTTTGTCACCCTCACGGCCTCGCCCACGGCCTCGCCCACGCTGCTGCCGACCTCCTCGCCGACCTCCACGAGCCCTGCCTCGTCCCTCATGGCCGGCCTTTTCATGCCTGCGCTCCTTCTCCTTGCTCGAGTTTGATCTCTGGTGGCAGTTCTGGCAGCAAGCTCTGCACTGCGCTGCACTGCGCTGCGCTGCGTAGACGGCCTACTTCTAGCTAGAGAAGGAAATATCGTGTTCGTGTTGCCCTTGCTTTGACCATCTCCCGACTTGCTTCGAGTTTGATCGAAATGACGAACTTGAAGAGGCCTTCGCATCGTCTCACGAGGCCGTCGGCGCGTAATGGTCGTCCTCGAGGTCGGCCTC
This sequence comes from Thraustochytrium sp. TN22, assembly GCA_013306675.1. NCBI lineage: Eukaryota > Bigyra > Thraustochytrida > Thraustochytriidae > Thraustochytrium > Thraustochytrium sp. TN22. The sequence goes on along the minus strand of JABLUY010000106.1, from coordinate 114,238 downwards.
GAGCCTGGCCGCGGGTCGTCATCCTCGGAGAAGTTCTCGGGGTCGGCCTCGAGGTCGTGGTGGCCTGGCCGCGGTCGTCGTCCGAGTCCTCGTTCGCGCCCTTCAAGTTGGCGCTGCTGGCGCCGTCGCCCGCCACCGGCAGAAACCGAGTTGCGCTCGAGGCGGCGAGGCGGCGCGCGCGGCGGCGGCGGCGGCGGCGGCTGCAGCGGCGGCGGCGGCGACAGGGCTGCGGCGGCGGACGGCGGCGGACGGCGGCGCGGAGCGCGGCGGCGCGGCGGCGCGGCGCGATGGATCACGATGAGGAGCAGCAGCTGGAGCTGGAGGCGCTCGAAGCCATCTTCGTGGGCGACTACGAGCTGGTGGGCGAGGGCCCGCGCGTGGTTGCGCTCAAGCTGATGCCGGTGCCGGGCGAGGAGGCTGACGAGGAGAACAAGGTGGGCGTTGAGGCCAAGTTCTCGCTGCCGGCGGACTACCCGGAAGCGGCGCCGGAGATTGAGGTGACGCCGCTGCGCGGGCTCAAGCAAAAGCACTGCGACGAGCTGCGTGAGCGCGCGCTGGCCGAGGTGGACGCGCTCATGGGCATGCCCATGATCTTCCAGCTGTCCGAAGTGATCAAGGACTGGCTGGTGGAGAACAACCGCGACCATACGGACGAGAGCATGCACGCATTACGCCAACGCAAGATCGAGGCGGAGGAGTCCCGCGCTCGCGAGGAAGAGGCCGCGCGTGTACGCCGCGATCGCGGCGACAGCGACGACAGCAATGGCGCCGAGAGCGACTCTGACCGACCGCGGGTCGTCGACGGCACGCCTGTGACCCCGGAGTCCTTCGGGGCCTGGGAGGCCAAGTTCATTGCAGAGATGCGCGCGCAGCGCGAGGCCGAGAACCCTGATCAGGGTCGCGTGCCACATGCCGCCAAACCGGACGCCGACTTGACGGGCCGCCAGTGGTTCGAGAAGCAGGCGCTGGACCGCGCCAACGCCATCGCCGCCGGCACCGCCACAAACGACGACGATGCCGACCGCGAGGAGTGGGACGAGGGCGATATCGAGGAGGACCTCTTCCTGGAGGGCGCCCCTGACGACGAGCTCGACGAGCTCGATGACGACGACGAGGACGACAGTGACGATGACGATGACGACGATGACGACGACGACGACGATGACGACGACAAGAAGGGCGCGTAAAAGGAAGCCGTGCAGATGGCCAGCCCTGCTTGACTGTTGTGTGTAGCCGGTGAAGCAGTCGGTGGGCGCCTTCTTTCTCTTCTCTTTCTCTATAATCTAAAGTGCATCAGACCCGGAGCTCTCGCTCTCCCTTGGTTGCTTTGCTGGCGCACGCGTACGCCGTCAAGGCGGGGCATGCCAAAGGAGACGGAAACAGGAAATCAAATCAGCGCACGAAGAATAGTGGTTTAGGCCTCCTCCTCGCGCATCTTGGCCTTGGCGTTGGTGACGCGCACGTTGAGCTGCTCCGCGCGGTCGAGGATCTCACGGCGCTTCTTCTTGGAGACATTGTGGGCGATCTCGGCGCAGTAGACGCGGTTGTGCATGAGGAGCAGGTCAAGGTCGTTCACGTTAGAAACGACGAACTTGTAGAAGCCGTTCGGCAGCAGGTGGCGCGTGCGCTTGTCCGAGCCGTAGCCGATGTTGGGCTTGGGGCCGGTGCCCTTGAAGTTGCGGCGCTGGCGGCCATCAATGCCGCGCGGCGCACGCCAGGACTTGCCGACGCGCATGAAGCGGTCCGACTGCCATCGGTGGATCTTGTTCGTCTTCTTCTTCACAATAGGCACCGAGTTGAGCGGCGCGGGCTTGGCCGGCATCTTGCCTGGGCTGGTTGGTGAGACTCGAGCGTCCCTGCGCGCGCGATCGAAGCAATCCACTCGTCCCGTCAGTCATCCTCCTCCTCCTCCTGCCGCTTCTTCCCCTCCTCCCCTCCTCGCCTCGCCTCGCCTCGCGTGGTGCTCCATCGCCCACATCTCCCCATGGCGCGCCAGCTGCAGCAGCAGCTGCAGCAGCATCCCCGCCGCCGGCGCCGCCGCCAGCCCCGCCGCCAGCGCCAGCGCCAGCGCCAGCGCCGCCCTCCCGCCGCCCCCCCCCGCGCCGCGCGCCGCACTCACCGCCTCGACCTCGTGCAGGTTTGAACTCGCGCGCAGCGCCGCGCCCTCGCCGGCCACCGCCCTGCCCCGCCAGTCAGTCTCCCTCTCTTCTCCCTCTCTCTCTCTCTCCTCTCTCCTTGGCGCCGCCGCCACCGCCGCGCTACCCTAACCCTGGGCGCGGATATCCTGGGTGGGCGCGGATATCCTGGCGGCCGGCGCGGCCCGTGCAGGGGGCGCGGCCCGTGCAGGGGGCGCGGGCGCGGCGCGGCGGGCGGCCCGTGCAGGGGCCGCGGCGCGGCGGGCGCCGGTCCGCCGGGGCGGCCCGTGCAAGGGGCGCTGGGAAGCGCGGAATTCAAAATTCCTGCGCGAGAGCGGCGGCGGCGGAGCGGCGGCGGCAGAGCGGAGCGGGGCGGAGGAGCGCGCGGGGCGCGGCGGCGGCGGCGGCAGACCGGGTGGAGGCAAGCGGAGGAGGAGAGGAGAGGAGAGGAGAGGAGAGGCGCAGCTCGGGCCGGCGAGGGCGCGCGACGCGGACGGAGCGGAGCCGAGCCGGACGCGCGAGCCCGCCCGGCACCGCGCGCGCGGCAGGATGGACGCGCTCAAGGCGCTGGCGAGCCAGCAGGGGTGCTCGACGGATGGCACCGCCGCGCAGAGGAACCCGATGTCGCAGTTCGTGCACCAGACCATGGGCGGGCCCAAGCATGGCGGGCCCATGCACGGCCAGATGCAGCACCATGGGCACGCGGGCCCGCAGCACATGAGCGAGGTGGACCAGGGCATGGCGCAGGGCATGGGCGTGATCGCCGGCCCGCGCGGCCCGGTCATGGCTGGCCCTGGCACGGCCAGCAGCTTCGCGGCGGAGTTCGAGCAGATGCGCGCGGCCAGTGGCGGGCCGGTGATGCGCGGCCCCATGGGCCACGGCCCCATGCCAGGCGGCGAGCAGTGGATCAACGACTTTGAGCGCATGAAGCTGGGCGGCGCCATGCCGCACCGTAATGTGCACATGGAGGCGGCCTACCGCGAGTCCTTCCGCCACGCCCAGGGCCCGCGCCCGATGGGCCAGCGCTGGGCCGGCCAGATGGCCGCGCGCCCGCCGCCCTCGCAGATGAACCGCGCTTGGCAGCAGACTGCCGCGCCGCCCCCGGCTGCGCAGCAGTGGGCGCAGGAGATGGCTGGTCCCAAGGAGGCGCCCAACGCCGAGCAGTGGGTCGAGGAGGCCACCGCTAAGGATGAGGTAAGTTGTCGTCCCATCATGCTGATATGCTGATGAGGAAGGAAGGAGAGAGCGCGTCGTCGCGTTTGCGACGCTGCTTGCTTTTTTTTGTCTCGCTGCTGCTGCTGCTGCTGCTGCTGCTATTGCTACTGGCGAGGAGAAGAGAAGAGAAGAGGGGAGAGTTTGAGAAAATGCAAACCGAGGGGTGCGCTGCGCGCGCTGGAGAGTGTGGGCGAGCAGAGGGAGAGCGGGGGTGCGAGTACAAATGCACGGCCAGAAGCGGCGCTAGCAGCGCGTGCAAAATGCTCGGCAGGCAGGCGGGCGCGGGCGCGACGACGCTCTCATTGGTCGTACGGGAAGACTGGCGGCTAACGCCGAGACTTGATTGTTGGGTGTGGCGTGCGTAGGCTGCTCAGGGCAGCGCGGTGAACCCGGACATGGAGGCCACGCGGCGCGCGACGGACGATCTCGTCCGCGTCATGGCCTCCAACCCGAAGTTCCGCGACTCGGAGTTCTTCGACTTTATGAGCAAGATCAATGATGGCGAGCTCACCTTCGAGAACAACACGGTCGTGGAGACGGGGGTCAAGGTATGTGTGGAAGTGATTTGCATAGGGGGGAGAGCGACGAGAGAGAGAGAGGCGAACGAAAGAGTGGTGGCGGCTTGGGCGGGCGGGCGGGCGGGCAGCAGACAACAAGCAGTAGCAGCAGCGACAGCATGAGAGGAGAAGGAGAGGAGATGGCAGGACGGTCGACTGACATTTGGACACGCTCTCGCTCGCACAGGCTGCACCCAAGGACATGGACGGCGCGTGGAAGGAGTCCGGCGAGGGCCTAGAGGGCGCGTGGGCGGACGGTGCGCCCAAGGAGGACGTGAACGAGGCGTGGGAATCGGCCGCCATGGACAAGATGCAGGAGAAGTTCGCCAAGGCGTGGCAGGATACGGCGGACGGCAAGGAGGTGGACTTCGAGCAGGTGTACCTGGACGCGCTAGAGGAGGCGCAGGGCGCCATGCCGGCCGGCATGGCGGCCGCGTGGCAGGCGCAGGGCACGCCCATGGACCAGGCCTGGAGCGAGACGCAGACGTCGAACCTGGCGGACCGGCCGTACGAGATGCTGGGCGAGAACAAGTTCTCGAGCGAGGACAATCCGTACGAGCGCGGCCTGGAGCTCTTCAAGGCGGGCGAGATCTCGGAAGCCATCATGGCGTTCGAGGCGGCCGTGACCAAGGACACGACCCACGCGGACGCCTGGCGCATGCTCGGCGTGGCGCACCAGGAGAACGACCAGGACCCCAAGGCCATCGCCTGCCTGGAGCGTGCTGTGGACAACGACGCCTACCACCTGGACGCGCTGCTGGGCCTTGGCGTCTCGTACGTGAACGAGCTCGACCAGGAGCGCGCACTCAAGAACCTCAAGGCCTGGGTGGTCAACAACCCGTCCTTCCAGGGCCTCGAGGTGGAGTCCGAGGACCTCTACGGCGACGGTTCCCTCATGGACGATGTCATGCGTCTCATGCTCAAGGCGCAGGAGTGGGCGCCGCAGGACCCCGGCGTGCAGGAGGTGCTCGGCGTCCTGTACAACGTGTCGCGCGACTACAACAGTGCTGTGCTCGCCTTCAAGAAGGCGCTCAACTCCCGCCCCGACGACTACGGCCTGTGGAACAAGCTCGGTGCCACTCTCGCCAACGGCCAGCGCTCCGAGGAGGCCTTGCCCGCCTACCATCGCGCGCTCGAGCTCAAGCCCAAGTATGCTCGTGGCTGGCTCAACCTCGGCATCTCCCACTCCAACCTCGGCAACTACATGGAGGCAGCGCGCTGCTACTTCACCGCGCTCAAGCTCAACCCGGACGCTACCCACATCTGGTCTTACCTCAGGATATGCTTCACGGTCGCCGAGCGCTTCGATCTCATTGCCGCCACCGACAAGCGCAACCTCGACGCTTTCCGCGCCGAGTTCAACTTTTGATTGATCGGCCTGCCACCACCTGTAAATCATCATTCATCAGTGCTCAGTTCCTCTTTTTTTTTTCTTTGATGATGATCCAAAGAGGCGACGAACTGCGAGCGCGCTTTGCTTGAATGCGAGCGCTCGGACACGAGGCCTCTCCGAAGCTCGAACGTGAGCTCGCTTCGCGAATAAAAGATTCAAGAGTGAGCTTTTGAGCTCGAACACAAAGTCAATCTGAAGCTCAAACGCAAGCTCGCATGCGAGCTCACTCCAAAGTTAAAGTGCACGTGAGCGCCCTTGTGTGAAGTTTGAAGGCAAGCTCACTTTGAAGCTCGAACGCTGTCTCGAACGCGAGCTCTCACTCCAAGGTGGGATGCGATTGAGCGCGCTTGCGCGCAAGCTCGCCGCCCGATCGGGGCTTACTCCATTGAAAAAAAGAAACAGCTTCACCTTTTGGGCAATCTTTGCCAGGGCGAGCTGCTTCTGCCGAAACCTTGCTCGCCCTTCGGGTCTGAGTCTATAGCCCTTGCCCTTGACTTCGTGACTGTTCTCTCGGCGCCCTTCGCCAGGGCGAGCTCTTCGCCAGTTTGAGAGTTGTTCTTCACCTAAATCCTCGACCGAACCCTTTGCCTCCGAGTCCCTCGCCGGAGGTACGTCCACGCTCTCCTTGCGCACGCCCGACAACGCCTCCGCGGTCGCGTCCAGGCGTCCGTGCGGCGTGCTCCTCGTCACGTCAGCGGCGTCAGAGGTCACGCAGCTCCGAGCCAGCACGTTTGCGCTCGGGTGCGCCTGCTCGTAAGCACCTTGCACGAAGCCAACCCGTGGAGCGCCCTTGTCGGAAGCTAGATCCGACGTGGCGAGGCGCATACGTCGATGCGCTGCGCCGCCGCCTGCGATCCGGCGCCCAGCAAGCCCCGGCCCCCCTGTCGACGTCAGAAAGTCCTTACGGCCTCCTCGCGCCTCACGCTCCTCGGCCCCGCGCGCCTCGGGCTCTGCTCGTACGCCTGCGCCGCGTTGAACCTCGCTCGCCCGCGCCGCGCCCAGCTGACTGTGCGCCAGCTCGCGACTAGCTAGCGCCACAGCTCTTGTGGGGAGGGGACCGGCGGTCCGCGTCCCGGCCAGCGGCGCGTGCGGCGAGGTCAAGACTCGGGCCGGCCACGACTCGGACTCGGAGTTGGCCGTCTAGGCTATCGATTTGGGGGTCCCCGTAGGAGTCGCAGTCTCAGACCGGGGATTTCGCAGTGCCGACCGGGACCGGAGCGCGCCGGACCGGGAAAATCGCGGTTGGCCGGTGGGGGGCACGCAGTGCACGGCACTGCGAAAATGGCAGTTGGGGGCCCTGATTGGGGATAATATGAGGAGGTCTCCTGGCCTCTATTACTAGTAGGGAGCGCAGCAGCTGCGCGGTCCCAGAGGCAGAAGGGAAAAAATTTGCACAGGCTACCTGGTACACTGGCCACGTTGCTTCCGCTGAGAAGGAGCACTCTGCTGGACCCGCCCTCTGGCTCGCGCAGATGCCTCGCACATAGTCGTGGTGGCGTGCCTCGAGAACAGCACCTGAGATGGCGCAGCGCGGCGCAGCGCTTTGCCAGATGGGCTGCGTGCCTCGCCGGCCGTCGCCAAGTCGCGGCTTCGTGCTGTAGTAGATGCCAAGGCAACGCCATGTTCAAGTGCTTCAGCTGCGGGAGCTGCAGCCGCTCAACTCGCCTGTCCGAAATACCATCTGGGTAAGAAGGAGAATGCTGTGAACAATTTTACGCGGACCTATGTGTCTCTTCAGCGCAGACAGATGGGCTCCCTGCTCTTGCTAAAGCTGCTTTTGCTGTCGCACCTTTGCAGGAGCGCCGTATCTTCGCCGAGGGAAAGCGCGTATCATCGTAGTTGTCGTGTTCGCCTGCTTCTGGGGATGGGTCGGCGCTGAGCCGCCTTTTGAAGCGGAGTGTTAGCCAAGAGGAAAGCATAAACGCATCATCAGACCGGAAAAGGGCCCGTTGGGTCAGCGCGCGTGGACCGTTCAGCCAGTGGGGCTTGCCGCCGCTCATCAGCGATACACGCATGCTTGCCAGCCTGGAACCGAGTCTTCTTGAAGAACTCAAGCCCGGTCGTTTGGGCGGAACAGTCGACCAGAGGTGCCCGCAAATGCATACCGTGAGCTCCTCGAGCTCGTAGCCCAGGACGCAGCTTGTATGTTGCGCGAGCCTTCCCGCAATCAGCATAATGATGAGCGCAACCTGGCGATGCTCGCTGGAGCAATTGTGGCTGTTGACAAGCTCCCGTCTCTTCTCCGCCAGGTCGTTCCGATTAGGCTCAGCTCACACGGTTGTGAAGATTCGTTCTTCACTCGCACAGCTTCGCATCCTCAGGCTGTGCATCCCAGTCCCATCGCAAGCCGATATCGAGTCGCAATTCCGGACGCGCCGATCGCCGCGAGCGAGGAGTAGGAGCAGACCGCGCCTGGGCGACGCGTTTAGATCATCCATGTTCGACTTCATGAAGATCCACGAGGCAGCCGCTTCGCGAGGCAGCCGCTTCGCGAGGCAGCCGCTTCGCGAGGCCCTTGAGGGCCACAAAGCACCTGCCAGGTCCTGAGGCCTGAATGACGCCCATGAGCGCAGCCACCTCACAGTTCGTGGTGCGAAGACCGACCTGATTGTCCTCGTTTCCAGTCTCCTCTTCGTTTGCTACGGAAAAGGGAGACCCGCCATCGGCATCGCCGCCACCGCCGCTGCTATTGGCATCGCCGCTGCCGCTAACGCCATCGGCGTCGCCGTCGCCGTTAACGCCATCGGCGTCGCCGCCGCCGTCAACGCCATCGGCGTCGCCGCCGCCGTCAACGCCATCGGCGTCGCCGCCGCCGTCAACGCCATCGGCGTCGCCGCCGCCGTCAACGCCATCGGCGTCGCCGCCACCGATGCTATCGTCAGCGCGCGCGATGTTGCGATCTTCTGACGCATGAGATCTGGCGCCTTCGCCGGCGGATGCTTGAGGCTGGCGATCTCGACGTCTGTAAGTCTCCTTCGCAAGGCCCTTCGTTGCGCAGCTGGGACTACGATCACGGTGCACCTCAGGATCTCCATCCTACTTGAGAAGGAGCTAAAGCTCTTCGCAGCGCACTGAGGATCATGTCGTTATTCTTGCTGATGTTGTCCGGCGTGCTGCGCTCGTAGGCGCCGTGGCCATCATCGCGATGACCTTGTCCGCAAAATGTACAAGAGTCCAAGGCGAGTGGATCATGATGCAGGGGCCTGAAGCTTGAGTTCGCCGGCCTTCCGCGCGGCACGATCCATGGCCTCTTTGAACACGACACTTCAACCTCGTCGTGGCGAGCCGCCAACCAGGCCAGCCCAGCCCACCGCAGCCGCACTATACCGCGACTGCTGTGGCATGGCGTGCATGTGAGGAGCAGCTTGAGATTTAATCCCTCAAGCTCCGAGTCACGTCTGCGTTTTGCAGCCCTTCGCCGCGGAAGCAGTCCTGCCGTTGCGCCCTGGCCGTGTCCCAGCCACCCCGCTTCACGCTGCCGCTCGCCACCTCCTTGATGGTGGCCTTTAGCTAAGGCCTCCAACTAGAGCTAGTAACTAGCTAGTAGTAATACTAGGACAACGAAAGCCGAGCCCAGACAGGGAACACGAAGTTCAACTTCAGTGCAGAGCTTGAACAGCTGTGAAGCAGCGGCCCAGGGCCGGCTGGCGCACGCGCGGCGCCGCGCGGCCGAGGCCAGCCTAGGCCGGCTGGGCGCGGCTGGGCGCACGCGCGGCCCTTGTGCGCTGGCTGACGGTGGCTGTGGCAGTGCCCTTCATCCGCGCCGCGCGCCGCGCGCCGCGCGAGCCCGTCGTCCTGCTTGCTCGCCGCCGCGTTGCCAGAGTCCTCGCCGGCCGCCGCGTTGCCAGAGTCCTCGCCGTCGCGCAGCGCTCTGCACGCGGCTGCGCGGCTCTGGCTGAGATGCGCAACGACCGGCGGCGGCCGGCCGCGCCCGCGCCCGCGCCACGCCAGCAAGCAACCCGCTGGCGCCGCCCATGGCCGGGCGCCGCCGCTCGGCGCTGGTGCAGTGATGCCTAGTGGTGGTGCAAGCATACGGGACTGGCAAGGTGAGCCTCGTGATCAGGATCGGCGAGTGCAGAACTGCACTGGCTGGAGCGCAGGCCAGTACAGATCGTGCCCAGCGTAACAGCGGCCAGTACGGGCTGTCACCGTGACAGCCTGGCTGCCACCATGACAGTCTGTCAGATCGAAAGCCGCCAGCCAGCAGATCTCTGTCGCAGAGGCACTGGCAGTAGCGTAAGGCTGCCATCATGAGGTACTAGGCCTAGACCGTGGCCTTCACGTGCATGCCGTCCGAGTCGAGCTCAAGCGTGGGCACGAACACGGCAGCCAACGAGAGCACACCCAGCGAGTACACGCCCAGCGAGTGCAAGGCCACGAGGACGCCGGTCGACGCGAACAGGGTCCCGGACTCGCCGACCAATGCGAGTCTAGCCTCGCAGCTGCCGGCCAAAAACACCGTGACAAGCACATGCAGCGTAGCCGCGTGCGCGAGCTTCTCTGAGGCCTCCAAGAGATCCGAGCGCGGCAACTAGGCCTCTAAGCGTGTCCCTTTGGCCGAGTTGCGTCAGATCACCCTCTGGAAGTTTTGGCGTCGCAAGACATCCCCGGCAGGGTCAGCGTTCCCTTCGGAAAGCTGCTCTTCTCTCAGTCGGTCAAGATGCTCTCGGACTAACACCTCCTCGCGATGGGCCTCTCGCTCCTCCTGGCGCTCTGGCCCAAGTACGCGATGGTGCCGGGGATCAAAGTTGCGGTTACAATACTAACGCGGGCGACCCGCAGCGCTCGGCGGCCGTACTTGCCGGCAACTCGAAGAACATGCGCCCGATGCTGTCCCATAGATGGTTCTCTGATCGCAGCGCCGCCCATTTCACCGGTTCATCAAGGGCAGTCCGTCATCCCTGCAGACACACGGTCCTCCTGGGATGTGCTGACGCGGCGGCATCTTCACTGAAGGGTGGTCCTCTTGCGCGGCGCAAGACACTCTTGGTATGTTTGATTTGGGACCATGTCGTTGCGTGCACGACTAACAGGCCGACATGCAGGCACAGACGACAGCTCAGATGGAGAACAACATGCTGGCGAGCCAGACGCGGCCTGGGGAGCTCCTGCCTCTCTTGGTCGAAGGTTGCTAGCTGGACCCATCGCGGGTGCATATGCAGGAGCTCGCATGGCGATGGGATGGGTGCACGAAAGCAAATCTTGTCCGGTCCGGGCCGCAGCGGCGGGCGATCCTGGCTCAAACCGCTCAAAATACCCTTCTCACGGCGGCCGCCAGAGCACAGGTTTGTGTGGCCGGTGCTTTGCGCGTCTCAGACACCAGAAGAGGTCTGCGCAAAGAATCGCACCAGGTGCAATGCCGTTCACGCACATGGTCGCCGCTGCAAGTGGTACAAGAAGACGCATCGCGGGAAGCGTCGTCGCGAAGAGAAGGCCTCGTGTGGGCCCTCTGCAGACCAGCTACCCGGTGACGGCGAAGAGCGATGAGTCAATTCTTTAGAAATAAACAGAATACATCGAATGGCCTTTTGGGTATACGCGTAGTAGTTGACTGCAAAAGCTGCACTTCCGTACTGCTTCACGCTCAGACGGCGACTGCCACAATTGCTGTCCACAACCGCCAATCTTGCAGGTCCAAACCGCCAAATTCCCAGTCTGTGGACTGCCAAATCCCCGGTTGTAGGGGGAAGGGAACATTGTGTCCCCCCTCCTAGCCTACCCCCCCCGCCGGCGGAACTGCGATTTTGGCAGTCTCCGGACCGCGAAATCGGCGGAATTTTTACATATTTTTGTTCGGGTCTGGGAACCGCGACTTTGGCAGTACCCCGATAGCCTAGACGGCGAGGCTTGCTCACGCGCGGGCGGCAAAGCCGAGCTGTGCGCGCGCGCGAGGCGGGGCCCGACGCGCTCAGCTGGCGCTGTCTGTCGCCTGGGTGCTGCGACTGTGCTCCTGCGCCGGGCCAGCTCCGGGCAGGCAGGCAGACAGACCCCGGACTGGTGCGCGACGACGACGCGAGGCAGCGCGAGGGCGGCGCCGGGTACGCGGCTTGCCGCTCGAGCGTAGAGCGGAGAGCGGAGAGAGAGAGAGAGAGCGAGGCGGAGAGCGAGGTTTGCTGCTTGCTAGCTGAGAAGCAAGCATGGCGACGCTGGAGGAGCAGTTCGAGCTGGCGGCGGAGCACTTCGGCACGGCGCTGGTGGGCACGGCGTCCAACAACCAGAAGCTGCGGGCGTACGCGCTGTGGAACCAGGCGGTGCACGGCGATGTGGACGCCAGCAAGGCGCCGTCGTCGATGAACGTGGTGAAATATGCCAAGTTCACGGCGCGCAAGAAGGTGGTGGGCCTGTCGCGGACCGCCGCCATGAAGCGGTACATCCAGGAGGTGCGCAGCATTGACCCGGACTGGGCCATGATGACGATCGACAAGATGGACTCGCTGAACGCGCCGCGCGTGGGCGCGCGCGGCGCCGGGAGCGCCAGCAAGGGCAAGAACGGCGGCCTCTTTGTGCGCGCGAGTCGCAGCACCAAGAACCGCCTGTACCGGCGCAGCGGGTCGGGCGGCGAGGGCGGCGGCTCGCCGGACCCGGCCGTCGTGGAGCGCGAGTTCGAGCAGGCGTGCGACTACGTGCGGCGCAGCCCGGTCTTTGCCGACCGCAACTCGCGCTCGCTGCTGGTGTCGCTCTACAAGCAGGCGACGGTCGGGCCGTGCAACGTGCCGGCGCCGCGCGGCTTTAGCCGCGAGCGATACGCGCGTTGGCGGGCGTGGGCGAACCTCTTCGACATGCCCAAGCACGTGGCGATGCAAAAGTACGTGGAGCACGTGCGGCGGTTCGCGCCGGACTTCGCCACGGACACGCGGAGCGCGGCCGACCTGCAGGCGCAGGAGAGTCTCGCGTCCGGCGGCACGAGCGGCGAGCCGGAGGATGAGGAGGCCGTGGCGCGCGAGTACGACCGCAGCGCGCCCGCCACGGCCGAGACCGTGACGAGCTTCATGCAGGCTGCCGCCGACGCGGGTGGCATGGTGTACGTGATGACTGGCGCGAGCGGTTTCCTGGGCTCGTTCTTGATCGGCGAGCTGCTGGCGCGCAACCCGAGCTCCGTGGTGCTGGCGCTGACGCGGTCGTCGTCGCGCGGCAAGCTGCTGGCCAAGATCGCCCAGCGTTTCGGCGAGGAGGCGGCCGAGCGCGTGATGCCGGTTGACGCGAACATCAGCGAGCCGGGACTCGGCATGGACCGCGCTGTGGCCAAGGCGCTCACCGGTGGCGGCCGCAAGAAGCGCAGCAGCGGCGCGCCGCGCGGGCCGGGCGTCGACCACTTCTTCCACCTGGCGGCCAGCTACGACATGACCAAGTCTCTCGAGTTCAACGAGCGCGCCAACGTGGACGGCACCACGTACGCGGTGGAGTTCGCAAATGCCCTGGCCGACGCCTGGGGCACCTGCTTCCAGTACACGAGCAGCATCGTCGTGGCCGGCAATCACGACGGCATCTGGTTTGAGGAGAGCCTGGACGAGGGCCAGGAGTTCACCAACCCGTATGCGCGCACCAAGTTCGAGGCGGAGAAGATCGTGCGCGACAAGTGCACGGGCCCGTACCGCGTGTACCGTCCCGGCATCGTGGTCGGCAGCTCGCAGACCGGCGAGGCGGAGAAGATCGACGGCCTGTACTTTTACTTCAAGCCGCTGCAGCACCTGCGCAAGCTGCTTCCCTCGTCCGTGGTGCTGCCGTGCATCGAGGGCAACACGATCCCGATCGTGCCGGTGGACTTTGTCGTGCAGGCCATGGACGTGATCGCGCACAACCCGGACCCGAGCCTGCAGGGCAAGGCCTTCCACCTTGTGGACTCCTCGCCCATGACGGTGATTGAGATCCTCAACACGCTGGCGCAGGCCGCCGGTACGCCCTCCTTCTCGGCGCGCATTCCGATGTTCCTGCAGGCCGTCGTGCCGCCGCGCTTCTGGAGCGCGGTCGCCGATATTCCCATCCTCGCTCACGCGCCCGAGTTCCTCGCCAAGAACCTCTTCGACATCCCGGAGAGCGCCGCCGCCTACATGACGATGAGCACGGACTACGACGACACGGAGACGCGCGCCGCGCTCGAGGGCTCGGGCGTTCACTGCCCGCGCTTCGACCGCTACGCGTGGCGCCTGTGGGACTACTACGTGCGCTTCATGGACCCGCGCCTGGAGAAGCCCACGGCGCTGCGCACCGCCGTGCGCGGCAAGGTCATCCTCATCACCGGCGCCTCGGACGGCATCGGCAAGACGCTGGCGCTGCGCGTGGCGCGCGCCGGCGCCCATGTGCTGCTCGTGGCTCGCTCCCAGGACAAGCTCGAGGCCGTGCGCGCCGCCATCGAGGCGCAGGGTGGCTCCGCCGACGTGTACACGGCCGACCTAGCCCAGGCGGACTCCACCTACGCTATGCTCGACACGGTGGAGCGCAAGCACGGCGCCGTGGACATCCTCGTCAACAACGCTGGCCGCTCGATCCGCCGCTCCGTCGAGTTCCAGACCCGCGACCGCTTCCACGACTTCGAGCGCCTCATGGCGCTTAACTTTTACGGGTCCATCCGCGTCACGCTCGACCTGCTGCGTGGCATGCGCGAGCGCAAGCAGGGCCAGGTCATCAACGTGGGCTCCATCTCGCAGCAGACCTACATTGGCCGCTTCGCCGCTTACGTTGCCTCCAAGTCTGCGCTCACCGAGTCCATGAAGTGCGTCGCCTCCGAGGTGGCCGCCGACAACGTCCGCGTCTCCAACGTCTACATGCCGCTCGTGCGCACCAGCATGGTCACCGGTCCGGGCGCCTCCAAGTACGATCACCTCGACCTGCTCACGCCCGACCAGGCCGCCGAGATGATCGAGCGCGCCATGGTCACCAAGGAGCCCCGCATCGAGTCCTCGCTTGGCCGCTACGTCTCCTGGGGCCACTTGCTCGCCCCGACGCTCACCACCTCCGTCCTCAACGCGCTCTACCGCATGGAGCCCGAGCAGCCGCCTCAGGGCAAGGTTTACTCGCCCTCGGCCGATGGCGACACCTCCCAGCTTCGCGCCATTCGCAGGCTCTTTGCCGGCGCTGTGTGATGTGATGTGATGTGATGTGATGTGATGTGATGTTTTTTCAAAGAAGAGGTGGTACAGAAGAGATGAAACCAGAGACGAAGAGCTGGCCGCGATAAAGCTGGAGAGTACCTTTTCGTATGGAGCCTCTGGACTTGCACGGCACGGGCCCCGGCGGGGGAGAAAGGGAGAAAAGAACACACAAAGTAGTGGTCATGGTGGGTCGCGAGAAAAGAACACAGCACTACTTTCTTCCGTGCCGCGCAATTGCAAGTCGAATGAATCTGCAGACTCTCTGCGATCAATTTTAGAAACAAACGCTCATCTCTCACACAAACACTCAGTCTTACTCTTACGGTCACGTCTCGGTCCGAGGCACACGCGCGCACTTGCGCGGAAGGAGAAGGATATTGACTTCGTGGTCCGCTCAACATCATGCCCTGCCCAGAAACAGGCTGGTCCTGCGCTGACGCTGCAGCCACAGGGAGGCGCGACGCCTTGGGTGTCGCCTCTCTTCCTTCGCGTCGGGAAGACGTCGGGAACATCGGACTCACGCTTGTCTCCGGCAACACAACAGGAATTAGTACTTCTGCGCCGAGACCTGTGCCGAGATGCGCTTGTCGTCCGGAAGGCCAGACTCATCATCGCCGCGGTAGCCAGTGTAGTGCGGGTGCGTCTCAATCTGGTCCTGGTAGCTGTTGACGATGATGACCCAGAACTTCTCGTTCTTGGGCGAGAGGGTCCACCCGATGTACCAGACGAAGATGGCGTAGCAGCCAAAGACCACGGCCTCCCAGGCGCCGTAGGCGACCGGGACGATGGCCGCGGCGCGGCCGGCCGGGCCGAGCGAGAGAGCCACCGCAAGGGAGACACTGGTGTTCTGGTAGGCAGTTTCGATGGCCACGGCGCCGCGCTGCGGCTTGGGCAGGCGCGCGAGCGAGGCGGCACCCATGGCCAGGAGGATGCCGAGAATGACGGGCAGCAGGGTGCCGTAATAGATGACGGCAGGCTGATTCCAGGGTTCGGCGCAGCTGGTGGAGCTGGCGACGATGCCGAGGATGATGGACAGAAAGCCGGCGATGGTGCCAACAAAGTTGACGAGCTTCATGCGGTCCGGGTACTTGTAGCCGAAGTAGAGACCGAGGATGACGGCGATGATGACGTTGGCCAACGTGTAGCCGATGGTGCTGTAAGGCAGCAGGTCAAGGATCTCCTGCGCGTTGCTGGGGTCCAGGCTCTTGTAGCCAAGCTCCACGTAGAGGATGACGTTGATGGGCAGCATGAAGGAGCTGCAGATGGTGCTGACCGTGGTCATGGCCACGGAGAGCGCCAGGTCGAGGTTCACCAGGTTGCACCACCAGTTGCTATAGGAGCCGCCGGGCGAGGCGCAGATGATGAGCAGCGAGACGGCGTAGAGCGGCTTGAACTCCTTCTGGAACATGGCCACCACCACGAAGCCGATGAGCGGCATGAGGATGAACTGGCACGTCAGGCCGATGTACACGCCGCGCGAGCGGAACCGCTGCGAGAAGTGGCCAAAGTCCACGGACCCGGCCAGGCCGAACACCAGCATGAACACCAGCACCTGGATCACCACGCGGTACACGATGTCGATGGTCGTGTCGCCCGAGTCATTGCACTCCTCCACCTGGCAGGCATCCAGGCACGCATTCGCGAAGTCCTCCGCGCACACCAGGTCCTCCAGCGTCGCGTTGTCGCCGCCCAGCACGGAGTCCAGGTCGCCGTACGCGGTGCAGTCGGCCATTTTCCTTTTCAAACTGCACCCCCGCCGCGCTCCTCTCGCGCGCGCCTCCGCTCCTCTCCTCGCCCCGCCTCGCCCCGCCTCGCCTCGCCTCGCGCTGCGCCGCGCCCTGCTGCCCTCCTCGCGCTGCCGCGCGCGCGCCTCCCTGCTCCCTCGCCCGCGGGCGCCGCCGCCGCCCGCCGCCTCGCCGCGCGCGCCGACTGAGTCTGCAAAGCGCGCCGCCGCGACGGAAGGAAGGCAGGAAGGCAGGCAGGAAGGCAGGAAGGCAGGAGGGCAGGAAGGAAGGAGGGAAGTAAGGGGCTCGGCTGAGCCGCGCCGCGCGCCGCGCCTGAAGGCTGGCGTGGCGGGCGCTGCCTCGCGGCTCGCTCTGCGCGCCTGCCTGCCTGCCTGCCTGCCTGCCTGCCTTCTCTCCCGGCGCCGCGCGCGGCCTCGGCTCTGCTCTGCCCGCCAGCCTGAGCCCGAGTCGGACCCGCCGAGCCCGCCCGCCCGCCCAGAGGGCGCCGCCCGCCGCCCCTGGCCCGCAGCGGCGCGGCGGCCCCCCGCGCCCTCTGAGGCGCGCCCGTACTTCACCGGGCGCGCGCCCCCCGGCGCGCGCCGCGAAACCCCGCCCCGCCGCCGCGCGCCGCCCCCCGCCCGCTCTGGCGCGAGGCCGCCGGCTGCGGGGGGGGGGGCCGCCGCCGCCGCGGGCCAGAGGGCGCGGGGGGGCCGCCTCTGGCCGCCGCGCCCGCGCGCGTGGCGGCACGTGCGAGCGAGCGGGCGCTGACCAAAGCTCAGGCTGGTGCTGGGCTGGACGATGGCCGGCCACGACCGAGCGGCGGGCTACTAGCGAGCGGGCGAGCGAGCTGCCACGCAAGCTAGCTAGCTTGCTAGCCACGGCCGGCGCTGGCAGCCAGCCAGGACGTGTGATGGATGGCAGATCACCGCTGCGCTGGACAGAAGGCAGACAGGCGCTTGTGTACGTGCGCTCGGAGCCTCGCACGCACCGCATCAGCGGCGCATCTAAGGTCAAGGAAGGGGCTGCCGCCATCACCATCACCACCGCTGCGTGGCCTGCACACCGCTCAGGCTGGCTCGTCGTAAGCTCCAGCGAGCTCAACTTGAGCTGACTCTGCTGGGCTAGCTCAGCTGTGCCGCACGCCGCTCGCGACCTGAGTCCGAGGACTCGCGGCGGCCAGCCTGAGCTGGCAGCGGCGAGGAGAGGAGAGCCCGGCGAGGCCGGCCACGAGGCAGGCGGCGACGCGGCGCGACGAGGCCCGGGCGTTGCGAGGTTCCGAGGGACATTGCACTAGTCAAGCAGGTGAGACGCGCCGAGCACTGGCAGGGCCAGGAGTGGACCGTGCGCCGGGCAAACCTTGCTTTGACAAAGTGCCAAACCTTGAAGAGGCGGGCGGCAATCGTACCGGCGGCGCAAAGCGGGCGGCGAGCCGGGCGAGGACCTCGGTGAGCTTGGTCCGACTCGGACTCGCCGCCACTCGCGGCGCCGCGGCCAGCCGCGGCCAGCCAGGCTCAACCAGGCTCAGCCAGGCTCAGCCAGGCTCAGCCAGCGGCAGCCGGGCCGGGCCTGCCTGCCAGTCACCGTCACGACATGATCGATCGTCTTGCGATCCTCATCATGATCCATCTTCTTGCGATCTTCATCATGGCCGATCTTCAAGCCAAAAAGGCACCACGAAATAGACGCTTGGTGGCCAGCGAGCTTGCAGCGTCGAGCGCCGCCGCGGCGGCGGCCGCACTGGTAGTGGCAATGCCGCCATCGCCGTCGCCCGCGACCAGGTCTGCAGCGTGAGCCCAGCGGGCCTCGAAGAGGCTCAGCACAATCCACATGGCGCGGTGCTCGTCCCAGAGCAGCGTGCGCAGGTCCGGCTTGAAGCGCAGCTCCACCTCCTCGAAGCTGGCGAAGAAGACGCCCTCGTGAAACTCGATCCACCGAAAGGCCGAGGTCGGCTTGTTGCTCTTGTTGTTGCTCTTGTGGCCCTTGCCGTAGGTCGCCGCCTTGACTCGGACGAAGACGACCGCGCCGTCCGAGGAGGCCCACGCCAGCGCGCCCGGCAGCGCCTCGGACGGCAGATCCACGCTGCTGCGCTCGAAGCGCGTCGCGTCTAGCTCCGCCGCCACCGGCACGCGCGGCGGCGGCTTGTGCGACTTCTTCTTGGCCTTTTGCGTCTGCTGCGAGCTCTTGATCACGGCGCCGCTGCCCAGTCCGGGTTCGAGCGCCTCGCCCAGCACGCCTGCCGCTGGTCCCGGCCTGTGCACCACGAACTGCTCGCTCTCGAAGTCGAAGTAGCACGCCACCACGGGTGAGACCGCGCCTTGCGCCAAGCCCACGGCGGCCAGCGCCACCAGCGCCGCCGCCACGCTGCCGCGAGCCATCATCATGCAACTGCTGCAGCTGCCGCTACCGCTGCACTTGCTGCTGCTGCTGCTGCGCTCGCCTCCTCGCCCGCCCTCGCGTGCTGCGCGCCGCCCTGCCGCGCCTCGCCCGCCCGCAGCAAAGGCTGCTGTCGTCAAACGATTTTTGCTTGCTTGACCTGACTTGACCGTGATACTACGCTGCGACGGCGGCGAACGTTGGCGACTCGGACGTGGTCCTTGACGTCCTCTACTACACTACAGACGTGCGGACAGACCCAGAGGGCGGCCGGCGCAGCTGAGCCGCTGCGCACGAATCCGAGAGCGCGTCCGAGTCGTTGATCGGCTGGCCTCCGGGCTCGGGCGGATCGCCGCCGCCTCACTGTCACAGCCACGCAGCGCCGCAGCAGCGGCTCCCAGGCTCCAAGCGCGCAGTGGAGCTTGTCCCTCTTGTTCTCCAGCCCGCCCTCGTCCCGGTGCCGACCTTGAACTTGGACGCCGCTGCTCATCAGCCGCAACATACTCCTCAGAAGGCTAGAGGGTCGTCCTCCACGTCCTCCTCGTCACACGGCGCAGCCGTCACGGCCGAGATCACCGTCACGACGCTGTCCTTGCCGTCGTCGGAGCCCAGCCCCCTCGCAAGGTTGGTGCCAGGGTACCACCGCCATGCCCCTCGACCCGGGTCTGCGGTCCGTCAGCTCCGGTCGCCGCTCCGCTCGTGAATCGTGATCGCTCGCAGGCAGCTGGCGGCCCTCGAAGGCCCCGCGTCGCGATCCTGAAGAGCACCTCCGGCACGCCGAGCGCGAGCGCGGCGGCGGCCGAGCCGAAGCCAACGACCGTCCAGCCAGAGAAAGCAAATCAAATCAAATCTATCTGACCCAGCGCCTCGCGCTCGCTCGCTCGCTCGCTGCGCGCGGGCGGCGGCGGCGGCGGCGGCGGCGGCGGCGGCGCGCGGGCGGCAGGCGCGCGCGCCGCGCGCGAGCGCGGCGGCGGCGGCGCGGCGGCGGCGGCGGCGGGAGCGGCGGCGGCGGCGGCGCGCTCGCGGCATCGGCCGCGGGCATCGTCGCGGGCGGCGCGGCGAGCGGCTACGAGCGGGCTCGTTCGCTCGTTCGCTCACTCGCTCGCTCGCTCGCTCGCTCGCGCGCAGGCGGGCTCGGGGCGGCGCGGCGCGGCGGCGCGAGGATGCAGCTGTACGCGCTGGGGCTCGCGGGCGGCGGCGGCGCGGGCGGCGCCGTGTATGGCAACTTCAGCGGCGGCGCCGCGGCGAGCACGCACGAGGTGGTGGTGAACCACGGCACGCGGCTGGAGCTGCTGCGCGCGGACGCGCGCGGCGTCAGGTCAGTGTGCACGGCGGAGGCCTTCGGCGTGTGCAGGAGCATAGCGACGCTGCGGCCCAGCGGCGCGTCGCGCGATTACCTGGTGGTGGGCTCGGACTCGGGGCAGCTGGCGCTGCTCGTGTATGAGGAGAAGGCGCGGCGGTTCGTGCGCGCGCACTGCGAGAAGTTCGGCAAGAGTGGGTGTCGGCGCGCGGTGCCAGGGCAGTATGTGGCGGTGGACCCAGCAGGGCGCGCCATCATGGTGGCGGCGGTCGAGAAGCAAAAGTTCGTCTTCATGGTGGCGCGCGACAACGCGGAGCGGCTGGTGATCGCTTCGCCGCTGGAGGCGCACCGCCAGGACACGCTCGTGTATGCCTGCGAGGCGCTTCACGTGGGGCTGGACAACCCAGCCTTCGCGTGCCTGGAGGTGAACATTGCGGCGGCCGGGCCGCCGCGCAAGTCGGTGGTCATCTACGAGGTGGAGGAGGGGCTCAACCATGTGGTGCGCAAGGCAGTGCGGCCGACATTGCGGTCTGCGAACCGCCTCGTGCCCGTGCCAGGCGGTGCGGACGGGCCGGGCGGCGTCATCGTGTGCGGCGACGGCTGGCTCGAGTACCAGCCGCAGCAGGTGGACCCCAAGGGGCCGGAGCTGACCTCGGAGGGATTCTTGCGCGTCGCGCTCCCGCGGCGCGACGACGTGCCGGTGGACCGCGGCGTGCTCATCGTGGCGCACGTGCTCACGCACCGCAAGCTCAAGGACCGCGTCATTCTGTTCTTCTTGTTGCAGAACGAGTACGGCGACCTCTACCGCCTGGACCTGGACCTGAGCGAGGACCGACAGACGCTCAAGGGTTTCTCAGTCAAGTACTTTGACACCGTGCCCGTGGCGCGCTCGCTCTGCCTGACCAAGCGCGGCTTTCTCTTTCTCGCCTCCGAGTGCGGCGGCCACAAGCTCTACAAGCTGGACCGCAAGCTGGGCGCCGAGGACGAGACCGCGCTCGTACGCGCGGCACGTGTCAGCCCGGAGCTGGCGGACGGCGCGGCCGCCACGGCTACGGCCGACTCGGTCACCTTCGCGGCGCACCCACACCGCAACCTGCACTTTGCGGACGCCCTCGACTCGCTCGCGCCCTGCACGGCGATGCAGGTCGAGGAGATGTTTGGTGAGGACCGGCAGCAGATTCTCCTCGCCTGCGGTCGGGGCAGCCGCTCCTCGCTGCGCGTGCTGCGGTACGGCCTTGAGGTGACGGAGATGGCGGCTTCGCCGCTGCCGGGCAATCCGAGCGCCGTCTGGACCGTGCGCGCCGAGGACGCCGCGCAGGGCGACAAGCTGATCGTCGTCAGCTTCGCCAACGTCACGCTCGTGCTTGGCGTCGGCGAGACCGTGCAGGAGGCCACCGGGACCGGCCTCATCACTAACAAGCAGACGCTCGCCGTGCGCCGCAGCGCGGGCGGCGGCATTGTGCAGGTCTGCTCGGACGGCGTGCACGTGGCGCGCGAGGGCCGCACCGAGACCGTCTTCGCCGCGCCCGCCGGCAAGCGCGTCGACTGTGCCGCAATGAACGACCGCCAGCTCGCCGTGGCGCTTGAGGGCGGTCGCATTCACTACTTTGAGCTCAATGAGGCAGGCGCCTTTGCGCAGGCCACCGTACACGACGTGCGCGAGGACGTCAAGTGCCTGGAGATCGGCACCCCGCCGCCCGGCCGTGCACGCTCCGCCTTTCTCTGCGTCGGCACCTTTTCCAACAGCGTCGAGCTGCTCTCCCTGCGCGACCTTCGTCCGGACGCCCCGCTCAAGTCGCTGTCCGTGCAGCAGCTGCAGGACCAGCCCAGCTCCATCTGCCTCGTGCACCTGGAGCACGCCGGGCTCACGCTCGCCATCGGCCTGCGCTCCGGCGTCCTTGTGCGAACCGTGCTGAACGAGGCCACGGGTGCCTTTGCCGACTCGCGCACCAACGTGCTCGGGACCATGCCAGTGCGCTGTTTCCCCGTGCAGCTGCCGCTCGACACGGGCGTCGCGGCGGACATCGACGCGGGCCGCCGCCAGACCGGCATGCTCGCGCTGTCCTCGCGCCCGGCGCTCGCCTTTGCGCACCATGGCCAGGCCAAGCTCGTGCCGCTCTCCTACAGTCAGCTCACACACGCCAGCAACTTTCAGAGCGATCTCTGCGACGGCTTCGTGGCCGTCGCCGGCGAGTCGCTGCGCATTCTGGCGGTCGAGGACCTCGCCTCGGACTTTAATGCCAAGACCGTCCCGCTGCGCTACACGCCGCGTGCGCTGCTGCGCCACCGCAACAATCTCGTCACGCTCGAGGGCGACCACAACGTTCAGCCGCGCGCCGACGACGGCACTGCGCCGCCTGCCAAGCGCGCCGCCGCCAACGGCGCCAGCGATCCGCCAGAAGCCAATGGCGCGCATGCCATGGAGGAAGGCGACGACGAGAACGACGAGGACGACGAGGACGATGACGAGGAGGAGCTGCGCGCCGCCAAGGCTGTCACCGTTCAGCAGACGGGCCTGCCCAAGGCCGGCAAGGGAAACAATGGCCGCTGGGCCAGCCTTGTGCGCGTGCTCAACCCGGCCACGGGCGCATCCTCGGTCGTCGTGCTCGATGCGGACGAGCTCGCGCTCGCCTGCGCTGTCGTTGGCGATGTGCTCGTGGTGACCACCGTCATCGGCCTCGAGCTGCACCCACAGCGCCACCGCCAGGCGCGCCTGCGCGCATACAAGTTCGTCTCCTCCGGCGCGCCCAACCTGCTCAAGCTTGAGCTCATGCACGTCACCGAGGTGGAGGGCCAGGGCATGCCGCGCGCCGTCTGCGCCTTGGCCGGCGACTTTGTCGCTGTCGGCATCGGCGCCTTGGTCCGCATCTACAGCGTCGGTTCGCGCAAGTTGCTCCGCAAGACAGAGTTGCGCTGCGGCCAGGCTTCTATTTGCGCGCTGCGGGCGCACAATGACCGCATCTTCGCCAGCGACGCCGCTGCCAGCTGCACCGTACTGCGTTTCACCGCGGCCGAGCTCACGCTCGCCGCCCTCGCCGACGACGTCGTGCCACGCCTCTCGGTGGCCTCGGAGGTCCTCGACCATGACACCGTCGCCGGCTCTGACAAGCTTGGCAACGTCTTCGTCCTGCGCGTGCCAGCTGATCTGGACACCAGCGACCTCGGCACCATGCGCACCGCCAACCTCTGGGACCAGACGCGCAGTAGCGGCGGCGCGCCCAACAAACTCGACGCGCTCGCCACCTTTTACCTCGGCGAGCTCGTCACCGGCCTGCGCAAGGCCTCCATCGTCAAGGGTAGGCCCGAGGCGCTCCTCTTCTCCACGACCATGGGCTCGGTTGGCTGCCTCGTGCCTTTTGCAACCAAGGGCGACGTCGAGTTCTTCTCGCTCCTCGAGATGCACCTACGGTCGTTGGACGACCTCTGTCTCGTGGGCCGCGACCACCTCGCCTTTCGCTCCTGCTTTTCGCCCGTCAAGGGTGTCATCGACGGCATGCTCTGTGAGCAGTTTGTCCACCTCCCAGCTGACAAGCAGGACGCTATTGCCAAGGAGCTCGAGCGGACGCCCGCAGAGGTCATTAAGCGTCTCGAGGACATGCGCTCCGTCGTGCTTTAGTTTTTAGGGTCCAGCGGAAGAGAGAAAGAAAAAAGGAAATGGCTCACTGTGGTGCAGGAAGCCCGGCGAAGCGCACGTTTGCACACATGGTTATGAGATGCGCGACTTGGACGGTTGTTCACGTGCCGTGCGAGGCCGCGAGAGAGAATCATGACCAAGAAAGAGTGAGATGAGGTTTCGCACATTTGGTTGACGTGCAGTGGTCCTTGCTCCCTTGATGCGTTTGCCGCCGCGGCTCTTGTCCTCTTCGACTCGTTTGCCGCCGCCGCGCCGCCGCGGCTCTTGTCCTCTTCGACACGTTTGCCGCCGCTACCACCGCCAGCGGAGCCTGAGGCGTGCTCAATGTGGGCCGCAACCGAATCTTCTACAAACCTTCATTGCATGACAACTACCGTGGTAGTAAGGTTTTATAAAAGTTTTCAATACGAAAGCAGAGCTCGCGCCATTGATCATGAGTCGTGCGCCAATGTCTCGCGTCGAAGCTCGTGAAGTTGCTCCATTGCCCCATCATCCTCCATCTCGGCCTTGACCAACGGAGCCATCTCAGCACTTGCGTCGGCCTCCTCAAAGGCAGTCTTGCGCGACTTCTCAATGTCAATCGCTTGCGCGCCGTCTTGAAACTGCTCGAGCGGGATGACCTTGGCGATCTGGCGCGCCGCAATGCGGAGCACAAAGTTGCTGAGCATCAACGAGGTCACCGAGATGGCGAGGAGCAGAAGGCAAAGGTGGCCAAAGGGCCAGAGGACGAGGGCCAAGGGGTCGCCCCCGAGCTTCTCGTCGATTGAGTCCGAGACGCTGAAGCTTTCGAAGCAGTATGAGCCGAGGCCGACGGCGAGGTCAAAGGACAATATCATGCTCAGCGCTGCCACAGCGAGAAGGATGCGCGCGACAAAGGGGAAGCCGTTGCGCTGCCAGTCCTTGGCATGGGCGAGGAGGTTGCGCCTGCACGCCGACCTTCTCGTGTATTCGAGGACTTCCTCGTCGGCGGGCATGGCAAGCAGCTCGTGTTCGCGCTCCATGGCCACCTTGGTGATGACGTGCATGGCGCCGAACATACTGCCGGACTGCACCAAGACGCTGAACGCAAGAGCGAGCAGACTGACGGAGCTCCACAGCGAGTTCTCTTGTGTCCGCAGCAGAAATGCGCCGGCGAGAACCGAGGGCAAAATAAGGAAGACGATCGGGAGCGAGCCCATGAGCATCGAGAGCAATGGAAGTCCGAGGATACCGGTCGTGACCGAGGTTGGCCAATCCGGCCCGCCACAGAGAATCAAGACCTTGCGCAGCGACATGCCACGGTCCTGTAGGATGAGCTTGATGGCGCGGCACGCGACGCTGTTCACGCCGATGAATCTGCGAATCCAAATGAAGCGGCCCAGGCGCTCGCCGAAGACCTTTTGCTGGATTGCAATGGCGCACAGCTTGAGGAACATGCAAATTGCAGTCGTGTACGCCACGCCCAGCCAGAATCCAGCCTCAGTGTCGCCACCAGCCATGTCTGCGAAGCGCTCGCGAGTGCCCTGAACAAGGACAATGCCGCCCGAGACATAGATAGGAGGGCCCGGGATAAAGGGGTTCAAAAATGCAAAGATGCCCACGGCGTAGAAGATGAGCGTGACTTGCAGCATGCTGAAGCCCTGATCGCCAATCCACGCATTGAGCGCGCTCATGCCGACCGAGGTGAACTTGGCCACAATGACGTTTAGGCTCATGAAGAGGAGCCCCAGCGTGACGATTTTTGAGAAAATGGAGGTCCAGTTCTGCTTGCGCGCCGCTTCAATCCGCAGGATGACGCCCTTGGTGAAGGCGCGCCGTCGGAAGGCCGGCTCTACCTTCTTGTTGCAGCCGAACGGGTTGGCGCGTCGCATGAGCTGGCACGGCGCGCTCATGCACAAATACACAACCATGAGCGGCGAGAGGCACAGGTAGATGAAGGCCAGCCCCCAGTCGGAGACAAAAAAGGAGGCGAGACGCTGCATCAACTTGTTCTCACTGATGGTCCCGCGCAGCGACCCAATGCCGTGCACGAAGAGGTAGCCCATGAAGAGCACGATGAGGCCCAAGGCAGCGGCTGAGACGACCAGGTTTGCGAGGTTCATGTCTGCACCACCAATGCTGGCGCCAGTCCACAAGAGCAGCACGAGTACCAGGGTTGACTGCGTGAGCACCCTGCGGCGAGCCTCCTTTTTGCGGCCGTGGCCGGCGGTTGGGGCGATAATGAAGAGCACGCCGGCGCCAATCCATGCGGAGTTGAGCGCAAGCGCGAGCGGACCAACCCAGAGCAAGAACGCGCGCGTGCAGCCATGGAATCGCGCACGAACCTGGGTATACTCCAGCCTGGTCTGCAGCTGGACAGTGTCTGGCGATGAGAAGGCGACCGCGTTGTCGTGGTCGAGAGCGATCCGAGTAAGCGCGTTGTTCACGCGCATCTCGCATTCGCCGCTCGCATTGAACCTCATCGCTGGCTCCGTGAGGGCGCTCATATTGTACTCGACGCCCGCCACCGCACAGGCCGTGCTATCAAAGGTGCACGTGTACAGCGTGAGCTCGCCTGCAACGGAGGTCAGCTCCACCTCGAAGGGACACGCGGCCCCTGCGTAAGCCCACTCGCGCGTCAGCGCATTGGACCAGTACGTCGACGTGGCGCAGTTCGCCGCCTCGGAGCCGACCGACAGGAGGAAGAACATTTCCGCAGCGAAGAGTAGAGCCGCCGTGAGCACCTTGCAGCGACCATTCTCTCGGGCCATAAGGTGGGGCTGCCCAAGAGCGCGGCAGACCGACCAGAGAAGTGTGCTGCCCACTACTTCGTGCGTTAGAATCACCGTGAGGATGGCGGATGCACTCAGAACCTTGGCGAGCGTGATGATGACGCTGAGTGCCAGAAGGATGACGAGAACATAAATCATTCGCCTCGCCCGCCGTCCGACTGGACTGCTCCAGTATCGCACGTCTAGCACGTGTGCGAGGAAGATGAGGCCGATCACCGCGCTGCCTAGCAAGGTTGTCGGCACGCGGTCTGCATACTCCTCACCGACCTTCACGACCTCGCTGGCGACGGCCCATGGTAGCATTGATGCGAGTGTGACCTGCGAGAAGCTCAGGGCGACTGAGAAGACGACAACGACTCCGGCCATCGCGAGCTTTTGCAGCATGGGCTCTGGCGTCGGCTCTGCCACTTTGCACCTCGCTTCAATCGTCTCTCCCTCCTCGCCGACTGGCCCTGACTCTTGCGAGCTCATAATCGACATCGCGCGCCGCGCCGCCAGCGCGACGCAACGCGACGCGACGCGACGCGACGCGAGCGACGCGCCACGGCTCGATGCCGCCACTTGACGCACGCACTGACGCGCCGAAGCAAGACTAAGGCAAGCTCTCCTGCTGCCCGTCACGGCGACCTGCGTTGCGCCGTGCCGCGCTGTGCTGCGCCAGCTAGCTCTAAGCTAGCTAGCTGTGAGGTGCTCACTAATTCATCCGTTGAAAACCAAGTTCTCGCCGCCGCTGCAGGCCTCCAATTTGGTCGACCCGTCCGCAGCGGCCACGCTGCCTGACCCAAATCACGCCGCTCGAAGAAAAGGGCAAGCTCGAGTGCCAGTGCCGTGTCCTCGTCCCAACGGTGAACTTGAAGCGGGTCTTGAGCGGATCACCGGGCTGAGGAATGTGTGCATGACTCGAAAGAGACCAGCAGTCGCAGAGAGTGACACCCGGCGCCTCCGGCGAGTCAGCCGGTGAACGGCTCTGCTCCAAATCTTTTCGTGCCTGAGCAAGCGAGCAAGCGAGCGAGCGAGCGAGCGTGGACGACGGGCGGGCGGTCACGACGGCCGACGGCGGTGACATCCATTCCGGCATCCTTGTTGCGGATCTTAGTCACAGCTGCGACAGCAGCGATGGACACGGCGAGCGAGGCGAGCGTGGAGGAGCTGGATGAGACGAAGCGAGAGCTCTTGGAGCGCATCAAGAACGCGAGCAATGGGCCTGAACATGCGAAGCGGCGCGTAAGTTGCGGCATGGGTTTGGTACAGGTTGGGCAGGAGCGCCGAGCGCTGGGCTTTACGTGTTCTAGGCTCGATTGCCTGACTGACTGACGCTCCGCTGACTCGCTCGCTCGTGCGCTCACTCATGCGAGGACTTGGTGGTGATGGCGATCATGCATGCACAGATTGAGGCGCTCGACAAGATGGTGGGCGGCCTAAAGCTGCGGCGCAAGCTGTGCGGCGAGTCGATGGACAAGGACACACAGAGTATCGCATGGATCGACAAGGAGCTGGAGCGTATCAACAAGCTGTACGTGCCACTGTGCGCGCGGCTGGATGACCGGGAGAAGACCATGACGCGAGTCAAGGCACAGTTGGAGCTGGCCGAGCGCACCATGCTGGAGCTCATGAGCGCTACGCGCTCCACGGCCGTGTCCGGCATGCTCTCGAACTCGCGCCTGCAGAAGCGGCAGGCGTCCAATCAGCTGCGCGCCGAGCGTGGCTTTGGCGTGGAGCCGTCTTCCACCTTTTACCAAAGCCGGAGACGATGAATAGGGGACGCAAAACAACAAAAACCAGCATCAATGATAGTTATGTACACATGGCGATCGCTTCCTCACTATTGCGCTGCTTGTTCTTGAGGCTGCTGAGCGGCAGCAGAGCTGTCCTGCGAAGCGAGGCGCGCGGCTACGCGGCTGTTTCTCTCGGCGAGGAGCGCGCCCAGGCGGCTCTCCCGCCGCGGCATGTAGGGCTGGGGAAAGGAGCGATCGAGCGCTACAACGACGAGTGAGGCAACCAGCATGATGGAGGCCATGCCGCCAAAGGCATAGCTCTGGTGCGAGGCGATGTTGCGGCGCACGGATCGCTCGGCGGCCTCGACGAGCGTGTCGCGCAGCCTGTCGGCGACGACCTTTTCACTGCGCGCAAAAGGCGAAACCTCACGCAGAAGCGCCTCGTAAATGTCGGATTGGCGCGCCATGGCAAAGGTGGCCTGCTGCATCGCGTTGGAGCTCTGCTGCAGCGCAGCGAGGCGCGAGAAGGGCTCTGTGCGCATCATGCTCTTGACGATGGGCTCCAGGTCCTCGCCGCGCACCGTGACCTTGGCCGCCCAGGTGGTCTTTTGCGCGTACGCCTGCAGCACCATGCTGCGCACGAAGCCCTCCTCCAGCAGCACGCGCTCGCAGTTGCTGAAGAAGGCCGCGCCCGCGCCCAGCGCCACGTAGCCGGACGCCACGCCCAGCAGCAGCGGCCCG
Source organism: Thraustochytrium sp. TN22 (assembly GCA_013306675.1). Lineage (NCBI taxonomy): Eukaryota > Bigyra > Thraustochytrida > Thraustochytriidae > Thraustochytrium > Thraustochytrium sp. TN22. The sequence goes on along the minus strand of JABLUY010000106.1, from coordinate 85,612 downwards.
CTCAGCGTCGGCTTGCGCAGCAGCCCGGCGTCCTCTGCCGCGCGCACGCCGGCCAGCGACGCCGCCAGCCCCGTCCCGGCCACCGCCGCGCCCGCGGCCGCGCGCCGCAGCATCGCCGCCGCCGACTGCCCCTCCTCTCTCGCGCGCCCGAGACGCTTTTCGCTTTTGATGATGATGCTGAGGTTGAACTTCGCTGCCAACTTGCTGAAGAAGCTGTGATGAGCGCCACCGAGCGCCCGCCACCCAGCGCTACCGCAGCCTGAGAGCGCCGGGAGCGCCGGGAGCGCCATCACCAGCTTCACTTCACTAGCTTGCCACGGCGGACGCTCGTGGTTGCAGAGGTTGCTCCAGCCAGCGGGCTAGCCTTTGAACCTGAAGAAAAGAACTGGTGCGAGCGAGTGCGCCTGCAGCAGCAGCAACTTGAAGAACCTCTGTGGTTTGTTCACTCTGACGATTACCGCCTCGAGCGGGCCGCCGAGCGAACGTGCGCGTGGAGGACGCGCAGAGCACCAGGAAAGAACGCTTGGGCGTTATCGCAAGAGCAGCAGCTCGCTTGAGACCTAATAGTAAGTAAGCGCTAAGATCTTTCGAGCATTCGTGTTGACAAGAATTTGCGCGCGCTCGTCAAATTTTCGATTCACATGTATATTTCTCGAGGCGACAACCTTTTACGTGCAATACGCCCTGTTCGTTCGAACGACAGCAACGCAGGCGGCTCCACCTGAGCTCATCTGAGACGCTCGAGTTCTCGAGACGGATGAGGGAGCGCATCCCCTTGCGCTTGGTCGACGAGTATTCCAAATTTCTTTCCAAGACTTAGACTCGGAGTACACCAGGTGACACTGATTGTGTGGGCGCTGTGACGTTCGCCACGCAAATCCTCTCCCCGGGCGTCCACACGCGAGGCAAGGAACCCAACGACGAGAGTCTGCAAAAGGCTGCGACGCCGAGCCCCGTGAGCAGGGCGGTGCTGAGAAGAGTGACATCACATTGGGCGATTCGTGTTGAACTGGCATAGAAACAACAAGACCAAGCTGACGTCGTTCCCAACACCAGCGTAGCAGAGCACAGGCTCTGACAGCCTTGACCCGGTAACCAGTGGTGAACAGGACGTAGAGACGCAACAAGGCCCCGCCCCCGCGCAGGCTGAGACGGCCAGGCGAGGAACGAGGTGAAAGGGTTGTGATGTAGCCGAGAGCTGCATAGCCAGGTCGAGCGGAGTTGGGAGTCTGCTGGACGCCGCAGGGCGGCGTGATGCCAGACTGTTGGTCGTGAGGCCCACGCAGGGGATGCTGCTTAGGATCTCGTACAGGGTACATGTTGGTGCCTGCCTTGATTGGCGCAGAGCTGATCTGGGAGCAGCTCGTGGATTTGCGCGGTCAGGCACTGGGTGCCTTCTCGGCAGCGTGCGGAGTATTTAGTGGTCGAGCGAGGTCTCGAAGAGATTTTGCCGCTTGCCCGGAGTCGCCATGGAGTCGCCCGAGCTTTTCACGTCACACGAGGCTTCCGACGCGTCGGGCATCCAGGCATCGCTCTTGTTGATCTTCCGCCCTCGGGCCCTGTCGCACGTCATCCCTTGATGTACCCGGACAGCGCTGAATCGGACAATGAGCTTGTACAGGCAGCCACCGAGACGCCAATCCCGCGCGTGCTTCGCAAGCCCCAAGCTTAGCGTCTGCCATGATCGGAGCGTCATGGTTGAGTCCCGTAGATCATCTTCAGCGTCGATGGACTCGACGAGGGCCTCTTTTCCAAACCCAAGAGGCCTTTAGCACGCCCGCGCATGCGTGCCTGCACAGACCTGCATTGCCCTGCATGCACAGCCCTGCACAGCCCTGTATGCACAGCCCAGCCTAGCTTGCCGCAGCCTACCGTGACCCCAGCTGCGCAGCCTGCTCAGCTTTTGCCCGCTCTTGCCTAGGCCTAGCTCTGCCCATGTTCGCCCATGTTCACCATGTTCGCCTGAGCTGGAGTTCTCACAGTTCTCAATTCTTCTCGATGAACTTGATGGGGGGGTCCCGTACGCACTCCACCCTCGTCAACCGAGCCTCGCTTGCCCTCGCTTGCCCTCTCTTGCCCTCGCTTGCTCTCGATCAGGTTCGAATTCGACCCAGAATTCCAGGCTGCCAGTGCCTCAGCTTGGACGCGCGATCTTGTCGGCCGTTGATGGACACGGACGACAGACCGCGGCGGCTCGCGGGACAGCCGTCAAAGCCGTGGCTCTTTTAGACATCCGTCGTTGATTGATTTTAGTCCGCGGGTTGGCCATGAGGAGGCCGAAACCCAGAGCCTGGCTGCTTGCTTGGGCTCCGCGGCCACTCGGCAGCAGCTCGAAGGACAGATTCGAGGGGTCCGCACATCGCACGCAATGTCGCACGCAAAGGCAGCAGCTTGCGCGGCGTTGCGTGCTGCCAAGGAAGGCAAAGGAAAGCAAAGGAAGGGAAGCACAGCACTGCAAGGCGATACTCAAAGGCGTTGTAGCACACCGCGAGGAGAAGCCTGGAGCGGCCGGGACACGCCTCCTGGCTGAGGACCCCGTGCTCTGCGCAGCGGGCCATTGGGCCAAGCAAGCTCACTACCAGGCCCAATTGCGACACTGTCCCTCGAACGGACCCCGCGTCCGGAGCAAGGCCTGCGCACGGCCGGCGCGCTCTGTCCAGTCCAGTTCCGCTGGGCCGGGCCGCGCCGTGGGCCCGTGCTCGAGGTTGCTTTGAGAGCACGGCGCCGATGCAGTGCGCGGGCGGGCGGATCGGCGCTCACTCCGTTTAACGGTTTCTTGAGCGGTCCCCTTTCTGCGGGGCCGCAAAGCGCGCACCGAGGCGACTCGGGGCCAGCCCATTGGCCGGCGCGTGTTTGCGAACAAAGCAAGCGCCTCCGGGTCGACTCGCGCGACTCGCGCCTGCCTGCGCGGCAGGCGCTTGCAACGCTGCAGCCATGCCATGGCGCTGAGGCGGTCAAGTGTCCTCGGGGTGCCTCGCCGAGACGTCCAAGCTACCTCATGCTTCCTATCTCCCCCAGCTTCTTGCGCAGCTGTTGGCCAGCAGCCAGGTTGAACTGCCTTGCAGCTCGGCAGCTCCAGCCAGCAGCCCGACAGGAGAGGTTGTCGTGCGACTCGTGCCCACGGCCTGATGCACCGCTGGCAGAACTGGCAACGCGCCTTCGCGCACGCTGCAGGTAGGCCTGCCTGTAAGGCAGCCTTGGCGGCCAGCGGCCGTGCTCGTCCAAGGAGAGCCAGGGGAAGCAAGCCAAGCAAGCCTGCACGATCTTGATCGCGCTCGCGGCCGTCGCCGAGTGAGCGCCCAGCGAGCGGTGGCAGAGGCCCGCTGTGGCCGATGCGGCCGGACCAGTGCAGCAACTCATTCCCCGCAGGACTTCCGCAAGCACCCGAGTGACGTCTGATCGCGTGCCTTGCCCTCTTTCAACGCGCCGCGTTTCGAGTGCATGGCGTGATGATGATGATGATGACGTGCGCCGCCCTGCCGTCCGACGCACCTCGCGAGCACGCCGGCAAGGGTCTGGAATTGGACCTCACCGCTAGCAGCGCGTTCGGGCCGCGGCGGCGCCGGCAGTGCCTGCCATGCCCTCCTTTGCGGGGCCCTGCATACCATTGGAGGCAAGCGACAAAGCGAGGGCGGCGCCCCATACTGCCCCAACGGTTCCTGCTCGTCCACTTCCGCACAAGAGCGCCGTCTAGCTTAGTTACTACACCGCGACTCGAACTCGGATGCGGCCTGGCTACTTGAGCTTCAACGCTTTCAACCAACACCTTGCGGCTGCGCCGCCTGACACTGGCTGGCAGGCCGCTAGCAGGCTGGTGGCGTGCTTTGGTGGACGATCAGGTGTCGCCCGTTTGCCAGCTGGCTGGTTGGTTGTTAGTTGGCTCCAAGAAGGCAAAGTTGGTAGCCGTGCTGCCGGCAGCTGCGCTGCGCAGCGCCTGTGCGCGCGCTGCGCCCGTGCCCTTGAGGTCTGCCAAGCGCAAGCTGGAGCTGTGGAGGAGTCTGGCTGGCTGCTGGACGCTGCCTGAATCGGCGACGTCGATGAGGAGTAGCAAGGGGGCGGCCGCCGAGCGCGCCACAGCCGCGCTTGTGCAGGCAGGACCCACTGCTTTCAAGCTCCCCGAGCTTCCGTCATGATGCCCTTGTTCGACGCCGCCGTTGGCCCTGATGAACAGCTGTAGTCGCGACGCCACGCGGATTCGACCTTGCGGAGATGCCAGGGCAAGGCCCTCGCGGCCGGATTCGCGGTGACAAGGGCTGCGACGCAACCTCACACAGCGGCGCTACTCGCCATCCCGCGTCGCGTCATCGCTTTCACCACGGCGCTCAATCTTAGGCCTAAGCGCGAGTACGGATCTTATCCGGAGGACAACAGCTCGACGGCGCCGCGCTCGACTTGAGCCTTCTCCCCGCAAGCATTATGTCCACCGGCAGCCAGGCCACCGTCCAGCTGCCGGGCCGCTTCCCGCCTCGCTCTCCCAGCGCACCCTGGCTGTCTGTCACGGTCTGTTTGCCTGCTGACAGTGACTCAGATGAGAGACGCGGCGATAAGCCGTGCTTTGCGTTCGCCGGCGCACCCAGCCTCTCACCATCACTGTCAGGCAATCATCGTCCATCTCCGTTGCACCGACTGTGATGAAGGAATCGACTCGACTCGACAAGCCGCTGCGGCACCAGCCTGAGCTAGCCTAGGAGCTAGCGGGCTGGAGAGAGGCACTACTTATCTAAAAGTAGCAAGCAGCCTGTGGCAGGCGACCGCTGCAGCCAGCCGGCCGCACCGTCCCCCACTCGCTCGCTCGCTCGCTTGGGCCCACGCGGCGTGCTGCCGTTCATATCCTGACAGGCCTTCCGACGTTTAGCCCTCGCTGACTCGCTGCGCCGGCCGACAGCTCGCTTCAAGTTGTAGTGCTTCGCTCTTGCGTTCGGTTTGTTGCCTTGTGGCTGGCTGGCTGCCTGCCTGTCTTTCGAGGCTCGCCTGTCTTTCTACCTGCCCAGCTAGCTGTCTTTCGAGGGCTTTCGGCCGCTTCCTTTTCCTACATGCGCTCGCGCTCGCAGGCCAGGAGGCAGGCCCGGCGTGGTTTGATTGGCGGCGCGCTGACAAAGGGCCTCGGCTCGAGTCGACTCGCCTCGCCTCGACAGGCTCGACTCCACTCAAGTTGACGCGGCTTGGCTCGGCTTGGCTCGGCTCGGCTCGACTCGTCGGTTCGACCAGGCTTGGCAGGGGCGTGCGTTGCGGCGGCTCATTTCATCTCACTGGCCGCGCAGCCTGATCTGATCCTGTCCTTCTGGCTGCAGCCCGGTCGATCAAACCTCCGGAGCTGGCGGGCGGAGTGCAGTGGCCTCGGCGAGGCCGGTCTGGCCTTCCTTCCCTCCTCCCTTCCTTCCTTCCTATTTCAAGTTGATCGACCACAAGCAGGCAGCCAGCCGAGCAAGGCAGCCAATCGCTCGGCTCGGCTCGTGCTGCGCAGGCAGGCAGTCGCGGCAGCCATCACATCGCAGCCGTCGATTGCGCGCAACAGCAACAGCTGCCGCCGACTGCAGCTTCTCCGGCTCGGGTCCGCGCGCGCGTCTTTCATCTCGTATCGAGGCTACGCGCCCTCGAACCCCACACCCGCGCGGCTCGGAAGCTGCTCCAGCAGCAACAGCCGCGGGGAACCCGCACCGCTCTGCGGGGGCGCCGCCGTTGGTCGCCGCGCCGGCCGCCGCGCCAGGCTGCCGGCGCCGCGCGGCGCCTCGCGCCGCCCAATCGCATCGCGCCGCCGGCCTCGCCGCGCTGGCGACGCGCCGGCGCCGCCGGCCGCGCGCCCGCCCGCTGGAAGCGCGCGCGCGGCGGCGGGCGGCGCCCCTGCGCCCGCAGCCGCTGCGCTGCGGGCGGCGGCCGGCGGGGGCAGCGCGCGAGTCCGCGCGGCGCCCAACGAAGGCGGCGCGCAAGTGGCGCGCGAGCGGCGCGCAAGTGGGGCGAGGCGGCGGGAAACAGGCGCAAAGCGGGCGGGAAACAGGGAATCGAGCGCGGAAACAGGCGGCGACAGCGGCGGCGGAGAGGCCGCAGCAGGCGCCGCGGCAGGCGCGGCAAACCCTAGCCGGCCTGCCGAGCGGGCGGGCGGCGGCGGCGGCGACCGCGCGGCGCGGGCGGCGGCGCGGGCGCGCTCCCGCGTGGCTGTCTGCCGGCCCTCCCCCTGCGCTGCCTGCCGGAGCTGCCTGCCGGCCGGCCTGCCTGCCTGCCTGCCTGCCGGAGCTGCCCGAGGTGGCCATGGCGGAGGCCATGCGCGATGCGAGCGCCGCCGCCGGCGACGCCGCCGGCTGCGAGCACGACGGCGGGCGCGCAGGCGCGGCGACGCGCGGCGCGCACGAGGAGCCGGCCCCCGAGCAGGGCGGCTCGCGCGAGGCCGCCGGCAAGGAGGCGGCGAGCGTGCGCCGCGGGGCGGCCGCGACCTGGGACGCGGCCGCCGCGGCGGCAGCCAACGACCGCGGCGGCGGCCGCGCGTACGGCTACTACCCGGCGCCCGACCACGGAGGCGTGGAGACCGAGGAGGACGGCGACGCGCCACCCACGCCGTGCTGCGGCAGGGGCGAGGCGGACGCGGACGGCGACCACGACCTCGTGCTGCTGGAGGCCGGGGCGGACCTGAACGAGGCGCACGCCCACGGCCGCCACGCCCACGCCCACGCCCACGTCGACGCGGACGCGGACGCGGACTTCTTCGCCGACGACGAGGAGGAGCAGGAGGCGGTCGCGGCGGACGCTGCGCAGCTGCAAGCCGCCGCCGAGGCCGCCGCCGCCGAGACGTGCGGGCAGCAGCTCGTGCCCAAGCGCGACGAGCTGCGCGACCGGCTGGCGCGGATGCTGGGCGCCGAGCGCCGCTACGCGGTCCGCGAAGACTACATCGAGTCCGTGCAGGTGGATGGCATGCGACCGGTGTGGCGCTCGCGGCTCTTCGAGTGGATGTTCGAGTTTGTCGACGAGTACGACATCAGCGTCTGCACCGTCACCACGGCCATGAACTACGTGGACAGATACCTTAGCCACGTCAGCACGAAAAAGTGCATCCTGCAACTGGTCGCATTGGCTGCGATCCTCATTGCCACCAAGCTGTACGAGACGCGCCCCATCAGCATCAAGGAGCTCCAGGGCCTGGCCGAGGGCATCTACCTCGAGTCCGACATCCGCCTCATGGAGCTCGAGCTCCTACGCGTGCTGTCCTGGGAACTCAACCCGGTCACGCCCTTTGACTTCTTGCGCCACCTCATCCTCTACTTTGACAGTGTGGACAGGAAGCTGCGCGAGAAGGTGCTTTCCTTCGCAGAGACCTTTTTGGAGATCGTCCTCTGCGAGTACGCGTTCGTCCAGTTCACCCCTTCCGAGGCGGCCACCGCCAGCCTGCTCTGCGCCCTCGACATTTGCAACTGCCGCTGTGCCGCGCTCGGCCCTAGCCTCGACGCCGTCCACCCGGGCCGCCTCGCGCACTGCAAGTCCATCCTCCTCGGTTTTGTGCGCGAGGTTTTCCCCGAGTACTTTCGCTCCGAAGACGTCGTCTCGCCCGACTGCGTCGCCGACATCGCCTTTGCCGGCTCCCGCGCGCAGTTGTCTCCTCCGGCCTGTAAACTTCCCCGGCCCGGCCGCTCCTAGCTTTGCCGCTCGCGAGCGAGCCCTACCCGCCCTAAGCCCGCCCCGATCGGCCCATCGACCGACCAGCTCCGACTGACCGCTCCACGCCGCCGCCCGCCGCTCGCAAACAGCTCGCACGAAGCTTTGCAGCAGGCTGGGCCGCGCGACAGGAAGGACTGACGATGACATGCCCTGATCTGTCCCCGAGCCAAGCGACTCAACTCCAGGACGCGGCAGTGAGTCTGTTATGTGAGTCTCCCAAGCCAGTCCCTTCATTTTGCTTTTTCTTTCTTTCGTTCGTTCTCTCTTTCCTTCTTTTCTTTCCGCCGAGCTTTTGGCCGAATCAGCTGGCAGGCTGGCTTGGCGTGATGTATGTTGTCTTGGCTCCGCATGGACGTCTCAGTCAGTGACAAGCTCGCAAGGCGGCACGCTGGAATCAGGCGTTTGCGAAGGAGTTAATTCATCTGTTGCAGCACTACAGGTTCTCGCGGCAATCGCGGAGCCATCCCTGCAGATTCTGCGTGTTTGGGTGGCCCGCGCCGAGCGACTCCAAGTAGATGCTCTCAGCTTCCTCCAGGAGCGGGAGCGCGGTCCTCCATGCCTTGCGATCGCAATGCAGCGCGGCAATGTTCAAGAGTGTGGTCGCCACTAAAGGATGCCGCGGCCCGAGGGCTTCTTGCCGAATCGACAAACTTTCCTCGTAGCACCGCAGCGCCTCCTCGTAGCGGCCCTGCTTCCCGTACACGGTACCCATGTTGTTGAGCGTGGTCGCCACGTCAGGATGCCGCGGCCCGAGGGCTTTTCTGAAGATCGACAAACTTTCCTCGTAGCACCGTAGCGCCTCCTCGTCGCGGCCCTGGGCGTCGTACACGCTGCCCATGTTGTTGAGCGTGGTCGCCACTGAAGGATGCCGCGGCCCGAGGGCTTCTTGCCGAATCGACAAACTTTCCTCGTAGCACCGCAGCGCCTCCTCGTAGCGGCCCTGGTCGTCGTACACTGTACCCATGTTGTTGAGCGTGGTCGCCACGTCAGGATGCCGCGGCCCGAGGGCTTCTTGCCGAATCGACAAACTTTCCTCGTAGCACCGCAGCGCCTCCTCGTAGCGGCCCTGCTTCCAGTACACGCTACCCATGTTGTTGAGCGTGGTCGCCACGTCAGGATGCCGCGGCCCGAGGGCTTTTCTGAAGATCGACAAACTTTCCTCGTAGCACCGTAGCGCCTCCTCGTCGCGGCCCTGGGCGTCGTACACGCTGCCCATGTTGTTGAGCGTGGTCGCGACTGAAGAATGCCGCGGCCCGAGGGCTTCTTGCCAAATCGACAAACTTTCCTCGTAGCACCGCAGCGCCTCCTCGTAGCGGCCCTGGTCGTCGTACACTGTACCCATGTTGTTGAGCGTGGTCGCCACGTCAGGATGCCGCGGCCCGAGGGCTTCTTGCCGAATCGACAAACTTTCCTCGTAGCACCGCAGCGCCTCCTCGTAGCGGCCCTGGGCCTTGTGCACCGTACCCATGTTGTTGAGCGTGACCGCCACGTCAGGATGCCGCGGCCCGAGGGCTTCTTGCCGAATCGACAAACTTTCCTCGTAGCACCGCAGCGCCTCCTCGTAGCGGCCCTGGATCTTGTGCACTGTACCCATGTTGTTGAGCGTGACCGCCACGTCAGGATGCCGCGGCCCGAGGGCTTCTTGCCGAATCGACAAACTTTCCTCGTAGCACCGCAGCGCCTCCTCGTAGCGGCCCTGGATCTTGTGCACTGTACCCATGTTGTTGAGCGTGACCGCCACGTCAGGATGCCGCGGCCCGAGGGCTTCTTGCCGAATCGACAAACTTTCCTCGTAGCACCGCAGCGCCTCCTCGTAGCGGCCCTGGATCTTGTGCACTGTACCCATGTTGTTGAGCGTGACCGCCACGTCAGGATGCCGCGGCCCGAGGGCTTCTTGCCGAATCGACAAACTTTCCTCGTAGCACCGCAGCGCCTCCTCGTAGCGGCCCTGGATCTTGTGCACTGTACCCATGTTGTTGAGCGTGACCGCCACGTCAGGATGCCGCGGCCCGAGGGCTTCTTGCCGAATCGACAAACTTTCCTCGTAGCACCGCAGCGCCTCCTCGTAGCGGCCCTGGATCTTGTGCACTGTACCCATGTTGTTGAGCGTGACCGCCACGTCAGGATGCCGCGGCCCGAGGGCTTCTTGCCGAATCGACAAACTTTCCTCGTAGCACCGCAGCGCCTCCTCGTAGCGGCCCTGGATCTTGTGCACTGTACCCATGTTGTTGAGCGTGACCGCCACGTCAGGATGCCGCGGCCCGAGGGCTTCTTGCCGAATCGACAAACTTTCCTCGTAGCACCGCAGCGCCTCCTCGTAGCGGCCCTGGATCTTGTGCACTGTACCCATGTTGTTGAGCGTGACCGCCACGTCAGGATGCCGCGGCCCGAGGGCTTCTTGCCGAATCGACAAACTTTCCTCGTAGCACCGCAGCGCCTCCTCGTAGCGGCCCTGGATCTTGTGCACTGTACCCATGTTGTTGAGCGTGACCGCCACGTCAGGATGCCGCGGCCCGAGGGCTTCTTGCCGAATCGACAAACTTTCCTCGTAGCACCGCAGCGCCTCCTCGTAGCGGCCCTGGATCTTGTGCACTGTACCCATGTTGTTGAGCGTGACCGCCACGTCAGGATGCCGCGGCCCGAGGGCTTCTTGCCGAATCGACAAACTTTCCTCGTAGCACCGCAGCGCCTCCTCGTAGCGGCCCTGGATCTTGTGCACTGTACCCATGTTGTTGAGCGTGACCGCCACGTCAGGATGCCGCGGCCCGAGGGCTTCTTGCCGAATCGACAAACTTTCCTCGTAGCACCGCAGCGCCTCCTCGTAGCGGCCCTGGATCTTGTGCACTGTACCCATGTTGTTGAGCGTGACCGCCACGTCAGGATGCCGCGGCCCGAGGGCTTCTTGCCGAATCGACAAACTTTCCTCGTAGCACCGCAGCGCCTCCTCGTAGCGGCCCTGGATCTTGTGCACTGTACCCATGTTGTTGAGCGTGACCGCCACGTCAGGATGCCGCGGCCCGAGGGCTTCTTGCCGAATCGACAAACTTTCCTCGTAGCACCGCAGCGCCTCCTCGTAGCGGCCCTGGATCTTGTGCACTGTACCCATGTTGTTGAGCGTGACCGCCACGTCAGGATGCCGCGGCCCGAGGGCTTCTTGCCGAATCGACAAACTTTCCTCGTAGCACCGCAGCGCCTCCTCGTAGCGGCCCTGGATCTTGTGCACTGTACCCATGTTGTTGAGCGTGACCGCCACGTCAGGATGCCGCGGCCCGAGGGCTTCTTGCCGAATCGACAAACTTTCCTCGTAGCACCGCAGCGCCTCCTCGTAGCGGCCCTGGATCTTGTGCACTGTACCCATGTTGTTGAGCGTGACCGCCACGTCAGGATGCCGCGGCCCGAGGGCTTCTTGCCGAATCGACAAACTTTCCTCGTAGCACCGCAGCGCCTCCTCGTAGCGGCCCTGGATCTTGTGCACTGTACCCATGTTGTTGAGCGTGACCGCCACGTCAGGATGCCGCGGCCCGAGGGCTTCTTGCCGAATCGACAAACTTTCCTCGTAGCACCGCAGCGCCTCCTCGTAGCGGCCCTGGATCTTGTGCACTGTACCCATGTTGTTGAGCGTGGCCGCCACGTCAGGATGCCGCGGCCCGAGGGCTTCTTGCCGAATCGACAAACTTTCCTCGTAGCACCGCAGCGCCTCCTCGTAGCGGCCCTGGATCTTGTGCACTGTACCCATGTTGTTGAGCGTGACCGCCACGTCAGGATGCCGCGGCCCGAGGGCTTCTTGCCGAATCGACAAACTTTCCTTGTAGCACCGCAGCGCCTCCTCGTGGCGGCCCTGGGCTCTATGCACGCCACCCATGTTGCTGAGCGTGGTCGCCACTGAAGGGTGCCGCGGCCCGAGGGCTTCTTGCCGGATCGACAAGTCTTCCTCGTAGCACCGCAGCGCCTCCTCGTAGCGGCCCTGGGCTTGGTGCACCAGCCCCATGTTGTTGAGCGTGGTCGCCACGTTTGGATGCCGCGGCCCGAGATTGTCCTTGTAAATCTCCGTGGCCTCGCGATAGTACTGCAAGGCGCCTTCGTAGTCGGCTTGAGTCAACACCAATGACCCGACTTGCGCAAGCACGAGTGCCATCTGGAGCATGTCGCCGCCTTGGCGCCGGGTCTCGTCGACCTTGCCGCGCGCGATGCCGGTCAGCCAGTCGCGCTGGCGGCCCTGCACCTCCGCGTTCAGCGTGGTGTATCCGTCCGGGAGCTTGTCGTTGACGGCGGCGTCGATCATGGCCTTGTCTTCGGCCTTCCAGCACTGCGCGTTGCGCATGTCCATGTTGCGGGCCATGATGGTGGCGACGTTGCTTGGCTTCTCCAGAAGCGTCTCGATGAAGCGCTCCTCCTGGCCGGGCGCGTAGATGACGTGAAACGGGCGGCGGCTGCGGACGGCGCCGTACATCTCCCACACGCACCATGCGCGCTGCAGCGGCGCGGGCTCGTCCCAGCGGTCCAGGAAGATCACCGCGCTA